>JALIZH010026089.1:872500-1000127 GCA_030522465.1 Rhipicephalus appendiculatus
TAAAGACTCATAATGCAGAGAAACCAACTTTTGCAAGCGCTTTCTAGCAAAGCGAACATGTGCTTCCTAAGCTCCCTCGAGGCTTCCACGCCCAGTAGGTCTTGCGCAAAACAAGTCTTGTAACGCTTGTAAGTACGATTAGCTCAGATAATGAGGCAAACGTCATATTAGCGTGATGTAACGACGGACAAAGCTTATTGTATTTTCCATATACTAATCAAAAAGTGGTTTTCTAACAAAAAAAAAAAAAATAGAAAACGTTATCTTGCCGTTTTCGGCACATTAAGGGCTCACCTGGCTTGCCCATTACCAACATAACCCCCCCCCCTCCTCCTCCTCCTTCCGCCTTTTTTTCTTTTTTTTGCTTTGCGCTGAACCGGGGTGACGCCAGGGTCTTTTACTGTGTGACCACCCAAAACAAGTGAGTTCATTCTTCAGGGGGGAGGGGCACACGACTTTCACCACTTTCTTAGAGACGGGGTGGGGGGTGCAGGCGAAAAATTTTTTGGGGGGGAGGGGGAGCGGCCTCTCTTCCGTGCTCCCTTCTGGCACCGCCCTTGAGCTGAGCGACAATAGCCTATGCGGTATACATTGAAGAAGTATTCGAAAGGCACGTTATTTAATTATGCGCGATTGCGATAATAATGCGCGGGTCAATGCGCGGGTGTTTCATCACCTCCGTCGGTGTAGACCTCGGCGTGGCTGGGCTCTCCCATGGCGATGCCCGTCTTGTTGACGGTGCGGAAGGCGGTGACGGTGAAGTGGTACCGGCTCCACTGCATCAGCCCGTTGATGTAGACGTGCCTGAGGCTGGGCTGCGGGTACACCTTGGTGTGGCACAGCCTGAACCAGCAGTGGGTGACCACGAACCCGTCCGCGTTGCCCCCTTCCAGCACCCAGCTGACGCGGACGCTGGACGGACCCAACGGGGAAGCGCGAAGCTGGCACGGACGGTCGGGCGCTGCGTGTACACGGCAGCGCGACATTCAGTTTGGACGGTTTGGTTCTGCCCTATGTGTGACATGGACAAAGCAATATTATTGATTACTTGGGGAGAACTAGCGTTAAAAACAAATGAAAAGACTGACTCGAGATGCCCTACAAGTGCCTTGCGACAAAGTATTGCACTTTAGCGGACGAACAGAGATGGCACCGCACACTAGCGTTTTCCCCACTGGTGCCAAAGAGGGGTGTTCGCCCCTCCCCCCCCTCCTCTAATTTTCAGATTTGCATCTGTGTATATATAAGCGCACGCACGCGAATACAAGCGCGAACATACAAAGAGGTCGGTTGCGTCTATGCACTACCGTAGGCAGTTGCAGCCTCGATGAAGAAAAGACGAAACATTGGCTCCTGCGACACCCCCTGTTCCAAGGACTTTGTTATCCCATATCAACACAGTTCAAGTAATCGTTGATTAAAGGCGAATTCGCTGTTCCCTCTCATATTGTTCCCGACTGTACAATAAGCACGAAGCGTGCGGTTCCGCTATACCGCGCAGTCAAGGGAGTCACGCACTCTGCTTGAGGGCGTCGAATGCCGTCTCGTAGAGGAGCACGCCGTCGGTGCGTCGCACCTGCAGGCTGAGCCTCTGCCGCGTCAGGTCGGTCCAGGCGACGAACTTCTCCCTCCTCAGGTCGAGCAGGTTGTCGCGGCAGGCACGGTGGCAGCCGTCGGCCGAGCTGCACAGCCGCACGTTGAGGAGCTGCTCGGTCTCGTTGCCCAGTCGCCACTCGAGGCCCACCATGAAGGACGAGTAGGCGGACGCCCGGAAACGAAGCTCTGCGCAGAGGTTATGTCGATAAGGAGCAACCCTATAGAGACCTACATGGTTGCTCCTTATAGGGTTGAACCTGTGGAGACCTACGGAGAACTACAGTGATCTATAGTGCTATGTATTACTCTCTATTACTGATCTCCAAGAAGAAAAAAATATATACCCTGTACCAGTAGCGTAGCCAGAAATTTTTTTTCGGGGGGGGGGGGGGGGGGGGTTCAACCAGACTTTATGTATGTTCGTGCGTGCGTTTGTATGTGTGCGTGCATATATACGCAAGCAAAACTGAAAAATTTCGGGGGGGGGGGGGGGTTTGAACCCCCCAACCCCCCCCCCCCCCCTTGGCTACGCCACTGCCCTGTACTCTTTTTGGTGATTTCTGACTTGCCACATATGCAACTCTCTTTTGGAGATCATTTATACTCTCTCGGGAGTTGCGACTCACAAAAACGAAGTTAACATGTATCTTTAAAGAGAGTTTCATATCTGGAAAGTTGGCGCTCGCCAGGAAAATAATAACACTTTTTCCTAGAGTGTACGCGCAAATAAATCAATCGAAGATATTGATTCTTGATGAAGACGACGTATTGTCGATCATGTTGAAACGCTTGGTCGTTTTGTAAATATACTATTTGTAAACACGGGACTAGAGCTCCAGTGCAAACGGTGTGAATGCAGTTCAAATGTGTTCTGCGGAATCCCGCGAGGTGGCGGAAGGGTTATGAGGGGGATGACTGACAAACAACCGTTTCTTCAGCTAAGAAGTTTTGCATTCTGAAAAATCTGAATGGGTCTCCTTGTGGCTTCGTGCTACAAACGGGTGGTGTGAATGCACCTACAGAGAAGACTGCGTACGCTAAACGCCTCTCAATTACTAAGGCGAAAGCCTTAGATGATTTATCAAAAGTGAAAAGAAACCGTCGGGGACGTCAGCGCGAGTGATGCGAAAAACTACTCATCAAGCGATGACGTCATAGGTAACCCAAATTTGTGACGTAATCATGGAATTATTATGACGTCACATGATGACGCCATCACATGACATAGTCGCTTGCTCAAAGGTAGGCCGATTTCAGAAGAACAGTAAAAAACCACGTTGAGTGCAGAAAGCTTTCGGGGGGGGGGGGGGGCGGGGGAGAGGGTGAAGGAATTGTTACAATTCAAGGATGAAGACAAATAAGATGGCTTTCGCCTTGCAGTCGTCTTAGAGAAATGCGAAAGAGATCGTGTGAGTCTGTCCTCTTTTTTTTTTTCTTTTTTTTGAGAAGCAGCGCACCGGAGTCGAGGGTCCACGTGCGGGTGCAGAGGGCGAAGCCGTCGTATCCGGACGCGGACAGCGGGTTCTCGTCGATGGCGCAGAAGGCGTACGTGACGCCCGGGTTCAACCCGGTCACGACCGACGGCTGCGTCGCGATCTGGCGGCTGCAGCGCAGTCCCGACCCCTCGGGCGCCGTGCAGTTGCCGAAGTCGGAGAGGTCGCATCGGGACTCCCTCTGGTACGGGATGCAGTCGAAGAAGCTGAGGCCCTTCTGGAACTGCTGGGCCGTGGCGTGGCACAGGCAGAAGCGGTTGCCGCTATCCGGCAGCCAGTCGATCTGCGAAGAAACGACGAAGGCGCAAGGCAGGATAAGCGAAGCTACCGACCGCTTTTTAGATTTTCCAGCGCTGCCCTCCGCCATATTGGTAGGGGCAGCTAGGGACGACTGGTATTGCCAGAACAAAAGCCTCCGAGATCAAGAAGCGTCTCGCGACTTTTTCCGCTAGGGGAAGGGCGCATGCGCCGTGGCATTGTGAGAAAGGCGGCTTAAGCGACTAACTGGTGAAAGAGAAGCCGTCATAATCCCGAGTACATGAAAGGGTAAACCGAACCAGCCGTTTGTAGCACAATGTTACCAGGTAGGGCGACCACCCACGAAAGGCGTCGGTCCCGGGTTCAAGCTCCGGACCAGGAAGAACTTTTCGTTCATCAAGAACCTTCCTTTATCAGAAATCCGTACGGATTTCCTTGCGAATTTGTGCTACAAACATATGGTTGTCGGTTTATCCTTTCGTAACTCTTCCACCGCCTTATGTGTTTCCGCAAAGCTGACTTGCAATAATAACTAGTATTATGACAATGGGTATTAGTCAATTAACATTACGAAAGAATTAACGAAAACGAGCCAATGGCAGATAACAGGCCAACAGTGCTGCCACTTTCGAGCGAGCTCGTGGTAGACCAGCCACGTGCAAACGCTTGGCTTCCCACAAACTCACACACTTTCCTTTTTCCTTATGTCACTCCTAATAATATCATTACCACTAACACATGCATATAGTATACATTTCTGACGAGTATACACATTATATACATATGGTATACACATTCTCCGTCGAAGAAAGTCTTCCGACCTAATGAAGACTGCATCGGCCAATGAAGCGCACATTTTGCCAATGAGAGACGAGTGCACACACCTTAAACGACGTTGTATTCGCCCAAATTTGGGATATGCGAACAGCCCGGGAAAGACGGCCGTGGAGCACAACCTGCGACCACATCAGAAAGCGGTGAGTCAGCACATTTCGAGGTACTTTCTTTCATCTGCTCATGCGCGACACGCGTTCGCGCACCATGCCGTGCACGGAATGCCATTCAGTTCGTTACATGTTCTACACATTTATTTTCCAAAGAGACATTCAGTGTTCGCGTGTCACGTACCAGGCAAGCGTAGATTACGATGAGCGGGAATCGAGCCGCCATGGCGGACGAGATCGCTTTTGTCAACGGCTAAGCGGACGGAAGGAGCTGCAAAGAATTTAGAAAAAAAGACGTCACACATATAAAGTCACTTCGGTAGATTATGCGTCAGATTACGCTTGCACAAGGCAAGGTTAACCGTAGGAACAGTTTTTCGCGTGCAACAACAACAACAACGACAACAACAACAACAACAACAACAACAACAACAACAACAACAGCAGCAGCAGCAGCAGAAGCAACAACAGCAGCAGTAGCAACAACAACAACGGCAACAACAACATCAACAACAACCGCAGCAACAACCAGAACAACAAACGACAACAAAACAAACAACAGTAGCAACAGCAACGACAAAACCACCACCACCACCAACAACAACACCAACAAACAAAAACAGCAACAAACAACAAGATATTTACCTTTACAAAAGCATCGCAAACAACAAGCATGAAAGGAGCAACCAGAGGACCACAGCGTCTCAGCCTCTCTTAGTGTAACTTGCTTGCGCCACTTTTGGAAATATGAAATACCATACACGCCCAAGTTCCTTTAACTATTTTCGCACGCCGCGACGTATTGCAGAGCAAAAGTGGAATTCCCCTTGGGAATATAAGTTGTCTGATATTCCCAAGGGGAATTCCACGTGAGTGCTGATATAACCGAGCACACCAGAGAGACGGATAAAAATAAGCCAGTCATTGTTGTGGTACGAAGTTCTATTGTGCATGGTTCATCCCAAAAATACACCACATGACAAGGACAGAATGCAGCCGGTAACTGGGGCTGTCTAATGTCCTTTGGGGGGAGGGGGGAAAGAGAGCGAAATACCTGCACCCCCTTCCCTTCATTACCGGCCGGTAGCTGACAAAACCTTTAGGACAAAACCATTTTGCAAAAATCAATCGTCAGAGCTGGCTTCACCGCAGTAACCATATTGATGTGGAAAAGCCGAGCTTCCAACAGTACCCTTTTGCTGATGTTGATTTTTCATGATGCGTGGGTTTATTATATATATATATATATGTGTGCGTGTGTGTGTGTGTGTGTGTGTGTGTGTGTGTGTGTGTGTGTGTGTGTGTGTGTGTGTGTGTGTGTGTGTGTGTGTGCGTCTGTGTGGTCATTCCATATGAAGAGTAACAGGGAAATTTTCGACCGCCAGCGATCACGCTGAAAAACATAGTACTAGTATATGTAAATCTGAGAAGTAGTTATTCAGGCGTTATATTGCGGGGAAAAAAAATTTGCATTGCCTAGAGGGCGCATCGAACTTTGGGCACGGAAGGGAAACTGTGTCGCAATAAATAATTTATATAAAATTACTGGTTTGAGCAATTACTACGAAACAAATTTTTCCGTAAGCTCAACGTGCTGATCTTTCATGACTATGATAGTTTATTGATTTTTGTTTGAGCTTTCGTTATTTATGGCATTGGCAAAAAATCGCAAAATGCTGGATGTTTAGCATTTCGTAGAAAACGCAAGCACTTTTTTGAGAGTAATATATTCACATTGTGGGCTTTATATGTTCCTGTAATAAATGATAAATACACTCCGGGAGCGACTGAAGCAGAAACATTGCCACAATATGGCAACAGATGTGTGAAAAATAGCATTTTTACCCACATTGCACCTTCATTCTCGCAATGTAGCAGTCCAAGTAAAAATATGGCTTATGCATCTTTGTGTAGCATACTTTATTTGTATGACACACAGAAAGTTAGGAAAGAGTATTTTTTGTTTTAAGCGAGACAAAAATTTTCGAACTTAACAACGACAAGGTTGTAAGAGGTTAGCCTTTGCCTCGCTTTCACTGCATAGCACGTCAGCGCAGGATTCCAGCGGGGGCCCTTTCGCGGCGAATAATTGAAGTCAAACAACTGCTTGCTATTAATTTTAGTAATACCACTGTATAAAACATCAAAAACGGAAATAGTGCTAAAATTAAGGTAGCATATATGTTCCACCT
Organism: Rhipicephalus appendiculatus; assembly: GCA_030522465.1. Taxonomy (NCBI): domain Eukaryota; kingdom Metazoa; phylum Arthropoda; class Arachnida; order Ixodida; family Ixodidae; genus Rhipicephalus; species Rhipicephalus appendiculatus. Next base: position 878,984 of record JALIZH010026089.1, read on the forward strand.
TCGACCATCAAAGGGCAGGTAACATTCAACCGCTTCATAGCTCCCAAGTTGCAAAATCATAATGTAGCTCATGGCCTGCAGGACAGTCCTAGGGCGTCGTGTTTGGATTGTGATAATTAAGATACATGATCTTCCGAAATAATTAACGGCACAATTAAACTATCATTTGATTAAGTTGTTTTTATGATGTTTCAGGTATAGGCAGACGCGTGATCGCTTACCACTTGTTTGCGTGATGCAACGATCACAACGATGTATCTTAGGTGTACACGTCAGAGATAGTTCGACATCGTGCTAGTGTACTTGTAGTGAGACCCGTGTAATTAGATTTAGATGCGCGTTAAAGAACCCCAGGTGGTCGAAGTTTCCGGAGCCCTTCACTACGGCGTCCCTCACAATGGCTTAAACCCCCACAACCTTATGTTTCTGTCCTCTTGCGTCCGTCGTGTCTGCACGGCTTACTTTCTTCTGTTATGAGACTAACTATCAACTTTCTGTCGTTCTGAGGATGACCACACGTGACGTACCTTGGGTCGCTCGGCGGTATTGCGTCCCGACGGGCAGACGATTTTGCTCAGCTGCTGCGCTGTCCGTACACCCGGCACTGCAGGTCGCAATGGTCAAGCGCAGCGCATGGTCATGCACGGCTGGCGCGCGGTGTAAAACCCCCGGGTACGCAGAGGTGCAACGGAACTGTGCGCATGCGCAGGGAAGGCGTCTCACGATACGCGGGGCTCTCGTCGCCTCATCACACGACGCCGGCCGTTCTCGCTGATGTCCTGGTCCGTCTCTATGTTGTCCCGTTTGCTTGCTTGTGCATTTTCTTTCTTGCCTCCTACCCACTACGGGGGATTGGCCATGAAACCGGCGGATGTTTGGTTTATTTTATTGGTTTGGTTTATTTGGTTTATTCGAAGCAAAAAGTTGTTACAAATTGCCTTGGGGGGAGACGACTAAAGGCCGAGTAAGTGCCTGACTAGGTCGTGGCACCCTGTCAGCAAAGCAGAAGAAACACACCAGCAAGCATCATTAGCACAGAACGCAATAGTACATATTGGGTTCCAAGATTACGTGGGTTCCAAGATTAGACAGAATTATGACTAGGGTGCACAGAGAGAGAGAGAGAGAGGTTTATTTACAGAAAGGCAGAGAGATCGGCCTGAGCGATAGCATGCTCTAGCCTGCTACTCTAAATCAACACAGCAGTCATTAACACAGCTAACACAGCACAGTAATACATGCAGCAGCCATTAGAGTGGTGACAATAACACAAACGAGTGCTTACAAACAACTTCTGTTACAAGAGGCCCCAGGGTCTCTTGGGTAGCGTGACGCGAAGGCCAAAGAACTGGGCTGGGAACATCCAGGCAGTGGCAAGGCAAAAGGCAGCCAGAGAAAAAAAAAAACGTTTAATAAGGCAAAAGAGAAAAAAAAATCATTTAGACGTATGTACAAAACATGTGGACGAGGAAGCAGCTTCCGACGCTAGATGCGCCGGACTTTTTATATGCACTAGGAGGAGGAGGAGGGTGCCCCTCCGCAGTTCGGACGCGTTCAGCGTCTCGGAGGGACGCGCCCAGTGTCTCTGCGAGGGACGCCAGCAAGGGAGAGAGCACCGCACAGGGGGGTTCCGATGCACTCTCCCAAGTAGTCTTGCTTGGAGTCCAATCTCAATGAAGCACACAAGGCGGCGCGAGAGCTCTCCAACCGCACCTCCCCGAGCATGCGTTCTACCGGTGGAGGGGATAACTGGGAAATTCCCACAACATATAACGAGCTCATAAAGCATTTCTCTTTGTCCAGAAGGATTTTCCCTCCACCTCACAAAACTCTGACTAGGCCCCAAGCACTTACATTGCGGCTATTGCAAACCAAGACGTATCCTAGCCTGAAAATGTTAAACATAATTTACCCTGACCTATACCAAAGTAACCTTTGCCCAGATTGCGGAGAAATAGCTTCATTAGATCACATGCTCTGGCAGTACCAAATTCGCTCATTTACCTAACATCACCTCTGCCAGGTGGGAGGCGGCAATCCGCAGCTTACCTTGGCAGATCAGCTCTGGGCTGTCCACCAAGCCCGCGAGGCAGCTGAGGGGCTAGCCTCTCGGTCCCCACGTGGGAGCGGCCCGCAACACAGTGATATGTGTTTTGGAGGACCCAATAAAAGTTTATCCAATCCAATCCAATCCAGCCATAGCGCGTTCATAACACTTCATACAAAAAAAAAAAAAAATGTAGATGTAGATCCTAAAATCTTGGCTCACACCCTACTTCGAGTATTGGCCAGGAATAGGGTAATTAAGATTAGATATTTAAAATTACAAAAAAAAACAACAATTTGTCTTTTTGATTAATCGGAATATTTTTATCAGAATTATTACTTGACAATAAGAAAGCGGGGGGCCGAATTGATTTTATGAGAATAAAAATTAAACTACGAATACAAAAGAAAAATACAATGGAGCCCACTTTGGTTCACTATGAAGTTTTGGATCCGTGGTTGTTGCACAAATTTCATTGACTGTGCTATGAAATCTTGAACCTGTCCTGTAGTCCCTGTATCGTCCTCGTCTCGTCATCTGCAGCGCAACAAGAAATCATGCTCCCGTCACTAAAGGTCAGTGCACCTATGGACAGTAAATTTGAAGGGGTTACATCTAATCTAATCATGCGTTAACATGAGGCGAAAAAATTTGAAGACGAAGGATGAGGAAAAAATCGGACGCCTAGGGCATAAACAAGAAATTAATAATGACTTCTTTATATAGCCATAAAGATAACATGCAGCACAATAACACGAAATAAAACCAACTTGTGGGAATAGTTACGAAGTAACAAATTTTTATTGGGAATAATATTAACAAGAAATTCTTCTTGTGTCACCAAGAAATTCGCTTGTAAGCAGACGCTCCTCTTCCTGTAGCTAAGTGAAGGCGGCCCGGAGGATACAATATTTTGAGAATTCTCAGTAATCCTTAAGCGTCTGAATAAAATTTCAAAATGATTTTTTTTTGTGTGTGTGACTAGTGAAACGATGGCAGGTAAGTAAAAAAAATTGCACTAGGGGCTGCCAAGTCGTAAGAAAGTGTGGATCTGGGCAGCCTTCCAATTGTTCCTCTTCGGTTTTCTTTTTCTTTCCTCCTCGCTCTCTTTCTTTCTTTATTCTCTCTTTATTTCTATTGGTTTTGACTTATATGTGAGAACAAAACACGCACAACACTGTTTTAAACTTATATTTTTTATTAATTATTAATATATACATATTTCTTGCCTCACTGTAAAGTAAGCGCTACGCAACATCATGCGAACGTTCGTCATCCCACAAAGAGCTGATTTGCCCATACCACTCCATTATAACGCAGCCCTTGGCCGTAAGGTTGAGTAAGTCGTCTCTGCACGTGCTCGAAATGTACGGTCATTTCCCGCACGAAACAAAGCACGGAGAGACAGTGTTGCCGCAAGAAACGTGTAATCGTTAACTTAATTAGCCTGTAAGCTGATCTACGCTAGAATAAAAAAAGATTAGCTGTTCATCCGCTCATGTAACGCTGTGTCCCTAGCGTTAGTGCATAATTTTTTGGTTGTTTAATCACTATGTTTTTTGGTATTCACCTCATCTCATTTGTTTTGGCTCACTTCACTGGCCAAAGCGTCGGCCCACAAAAAAAAAAGTTTTTTTTTATTAGGTGCCGCTCGAGTTATGACTGTTACGTACCCACTTTTAATGAAAATTGTAATCACGGAAAATTTACAGACAATAGGACTTGCTTTAAAATGCACGCGTATGCCTAAAAAGGTGTGCTTTATAATGCGAACTAATAACCTCTAGTACTTATCACTCTTTAGAAATTTACTAACCTTCGTATATTAAAAAGTGTTTCTTCGGCATGTGTATGTAGAGCTTTGGCACATTCATTTGGAATAATTTCAAAGCCAGGTGCCCGCCTCTATTTTTTCTACCGATGCGTCGTTTTAATTCTCTCTTTGAGATCTCCCGGGTTAGACGTTGGTTAGAGTCACGGTGTAAGAATAATTACACACCGTGGTTTGAGCGCGGTGGTAGAATAACCGTGGGTTACACAGGGTAGCCGAGCGGTGGTGCCATAGGCGTAGTGCGCGGGAGGGTGCAGGGGGAGCGGCCGATCCCCCTAGTCACCTAAAGGGGGGGGGGGGGGGCGCAAAAGTTTTCGCCGATCATTGATATCATAAGGGGGGTGGGGGGGGCACCTTGCGCACGCCTACATGGGTGGCGCCACCGTACCAGCGAACAGTGGCGCGACCTCCTCGTGAGCGCAAGCCAGCACCATTCACGAGGCGAAGCACGAGCCGGTCGTGTGCCTGGAACGAGGCCTCGGTTCCAAGGTCTGCGTGGTCCCCGTTGTCGCCACTGTCACCTTCAGACTCTGTCTCGGAGCGACTGTCCAGGTAATAAGTCGCCAGACGCTGTTTTCAGTTGAGCGTCCGTAGCAGCTCTACGGACGCAGGCTGCCAATCGAAATGGCTGCCAGCCAGTTGCTTCGGACGCTTAACTAAAACTGTCCACTGTTTGACCTTCAAAGCCGGACGCGCGTGCCACAGGCGTTGCTTCTGTAATTTTCAAGCGTGAAGAGACCCTCTCACATCAGGTGAATTTGCTGCCGCAGCCCCATAACCAGTGCATATTTCATGGGCTCGTTGTTTACTTGCAGGTGAACTCTCGACGCGTGTGCGATGGTAAGTGCAGCGTTTTATTTTTTTTATTTATTGAGATAGCAATTAATTGAACACTCTCGGCTGGCTTTCACCATCGGCGTCGCCGTAATGTCCTGTATATGTATATGAATATACGTACATGTAAAAGCCACAAAGAAAAATAATTCAGAAGAAATAATTTCTGAAGCGCACGACCGGATTCAAACCTGCGACCACTCGCTCCGCAGCGCGCGGCGTTTCACGACTGGGTCATCGAGCATACGTCCTTTAATATATTAACGGCGAGCTATTTATACACACTATTTTCCGCTGACGGTACGCGGTGCTCGGAGGCGCTTCAGCTTGTTCTCTTTATCACCAGCGAGGTGTCTCTAAGGGCGCACTTTAAAGGTCGTCGCCCTGCTCGTTTTTCACCGAAGTTGCGATGCGCGCGCGCCTCCTATACCTGTACCAACTTGCCGTGTAACTTTGCCCTACAGGACGTGGTCGTCTGTGCGCGCGCGCTCATCTCGTGAGAAGGGCAGCTATGCATAACTTGCATTGACGTCACATCTTCGTGGTCGCCATCTTCGGGTACCAGCTGGTTGAGATGCTGCGTAAACACTTGCTCGAACGCGCGCAGCAAGAAACGGTGCCTCCTCCAATCATTTGTGTTCCCCTTGGCGCGGCTGGCGAACACAGAAAAGCGGGAAGCGAAGGACTCTGTCCTCCCCTGCACTGACGCTCTCTAATGCGACAAAAAGTGACGGTGGCCGCCATATTCAGGTGCCCAGCGCAGAGAACCTGTCTGTGACCTCACGTGAAAAGTGTGTATAGTATGTTTTGTGTTTTTACGGCCCCGGCCGCGTTTGCGAAATGAGTGAGCTGCTACTTAGAAGACTCAAAGTAAGGGCAGGTGGTTGTGCATATTTATGCCGGTACATTGATGTTTGAAACTGTTTGCATTATTTGCAGGCAGCTGTAACACACCAGGTTGACACCCAGCAAGCGGAGGCTCAAGCAGCGCAAGGACAGCCAGGCCAACAACCGGCAAAGACAGAGGAACGGTACAAGGTCTTTGGCCTTAGGATCCAGTTGAAGCGCAAGGTCGGAGTCAAGTTCCATGAAATGTGGAGCCATGAGCTGGAGGCAGCTCTGCACCCCGAGGCAAGTTCATTTCGGTTGTCATAAAAACTGAGAACCTTGTTAAAGGGCCCTTTGTTGTTTTCCTTGCCCCTACCATTTTGTTTGCGATTGCATAGAATTTTGGATGTGCAATACTCACAGATTCAAATGCGACATAATTTTTTTTTAGGATAAAGACCAGTATGCACAGTTACTGTGAGGTAACCATGTCATGTCGCAGAGAATCTGGTCTCTAAATATAATGTTGGCTCTGACCTGTGCGTTCGAGTCGAAATTCCGATATGACCCGGACTGAAGACGGTGGAAACGAAATTGTGTGCATTACTTATCCCTGAATTGTCCGTTTCAATTCTTGAGTACTGTACAGCTAAATACAGCAAGTACTCTGAAGTTGTTCAGCGTAAAATTGTTCAAAGTATATAAAAAAAGAAAGTTACTGCTCTCGACTTACATCGCGTGACTCCCCTTCTCAGTGTACTGTGTAACGTACTACTTCAAGCTACACGCACCTGCATTGTGAAAGTGCCCATGCAGTGTTGCCAGTTCCTTGCAATGCACCGGTCATGCCATTCCCTTGGCAATTGCCATTACCACCGCGCCGAAAAGGGCGAGACAAAAGCGACATGTCGTGGTGACAAAGATGTACTTCTTAAAAGCTTTGATGTAGCGGAAAACGACACACGGACACGGGAAGGCACATATGGACACCACACAGCGCTACTAGCAAAAACATGGAAGAACCAAGTAAAGATTATCTCAAGATTTGTGGCATTAGTGCAGTTCTTGCTCTTAACCAGTTACAATGAAGTGCTTTCCGACGTCTCATTTGTCAGAGATACTTCTGGCGAGCGCAGATGCGGTCAGCAGTGATGTGGTTTTTTTTAGGATTAAAATACTAACCATTTCAAGGTATGTTGCCACCCTTGCAAATGACGTTTTGTTTTTCAAAAATAAGCGAACTTCACTTTTTATTATTTTAAGAATGTACAGACATTCAGAATTGTGCTGCAGCAAAAATTACATCTCTATCTGGTTCTGTTCAAGAGTTGTGTTGGTTTTTACAACTACCAGTAGACCTCCGCGAAACCGAAACTGATTATTTATGAAAACAAAACCTACATTTTAATCAGTAAAAGTTCGCAGGATACATTTAGATAAGTTGGTGGTGAAGTATGCTAAAACTTAAGATTGAGCTGTGGTAATCACGGCCAATTTTCATTCAAATTGCGCTAATTGCCATGTGGAGACACACGAAGTGACACCGTGTTTACACTGCACCGATGTGTTGTACTACCACTGTGAAAGCCATTTCTTCGTCAATTCAGTGTTCCAGATTGTTGTCTTACAGAATATAACAAGATATGGCTAAGTTACGAGTGAAACAAAGGCAGAAACGCAAAGTGTGAAAAGTTGGTGAGCCTGCAACCGAGTCAAAGCTCTGGGCAAAGCACATAGCACAGGGAAGAATTTTACAAAAAGATACCGAACAAAGAGAAGGCTGTGTATGCAGAGCTCTGTTTTGACGATATATTTTGAGGAAATATGTCTGTCGGAAAACTCAAAACGTGAATGAATGCATCAATGGGAGGCTGTGACAGCGTGTCCCTAAAGATGTCCACACGGGCCCGAGAATTTTTTCGTTTGGACTGTAAGATTGTATATGTCAGTTTGGCAATGGAAATAGTGGCACAATGCATATCTTGAGGCAGGCTCGTGTCAATCCTGACTACTGCAGCACGGTAGCTTGTCTCAGTAGGAACCGAACTGGCTTGAAGAACGCCAGCCGCCAGTCAACGGCTGTCAAAAAACAAGCTTAAAAAAAAAACTAGGAGCGGCTAAACCACGTAACGGTGAACTCGTGGCAGCTCAGGAAGGGCCCAGCTATGAGCCTGGCGGCTTTTAGCGTCCCAGAGCTTTCCAATGATATATATAACACGTTTGGAAAATTTCTTTCTTGTTTCTCTCAAAACTTCATTTTTAGTCGTTTTTTACTGCGCAAAAAGTCATAACTTTTGAATGATCCAATATTTTTCAATAAAACTTCTTGTGCTTCTTTCTGGAACATTAATCTATGCAATGAACTAGGATAATTGAAAACCACCGATAACTTTTGATGTTATAAGGTTTTGACTAAAATGCAAACATCTCAAACTACACAATTTTGGGTTTTTCGGCCATAGTACGCGTAATATTGACGACAGCGCAAAGATTCTAGTTCATTGCACAGCCTTAATGTACAGCTACATTTCTGCTACGCCATTTTTGTTTTGTATCACAGGATCAGTACTTATCACTCTTCGCGTGATGGACATATTTTGGGTAATTTCCGTAATTAAATTGCGATGAGTTGCATTTTTCTTGTCTAACATACTTGAAGTGTATTTTTCAATAGCCCTTCTTAAGACAAATACAAAACAATCTGTTTAGGATCAAAATCTAAAAAGATTTCCAAAAAGGTGGCGACATACCTTAATTAATATCACTCTGCCAAACGAATCTCTCCCCAGAGGTTTCCAAGTTGTTAAAGGACCCCGTTCATACGTACTCATTTCAGACTGACAGATGTCGCTTATGTGTGCATGGGTGTATGCAACACTGTCATGATTGAACAGATACTAAAAGAAAAATCTTTCTGCAGGCGAAGGGCCAGGTGATGAGCGAAACGACATATCGAGTCTATGGAGATATGGATGCCATCTCCAAGGCGCTCGAGAAAGTCTCTCAGACTCCGACTGTTGTACTCAGTGCTGGATCGACCCGGACGGACAAAAGTAATGACTATTCTGAAAGAGTTATCATGTGATACACATATGCAGGCGAGCCCTGTAAAGGGACTAAGAGAAGCAGGTAGTCCAGGTTTAATAATCGAGGAAGCAGCGAAAAACTGAAGGATAAGTGCCGACTCTTGAAATTTCTCGTACCAGTAACTCGTGACGTTGATCGCAAATGCAGTCCTGTTGCGATTGGTTGAAAGCCATGGATCAATGTTCACAAAAGGCTGAAATGAAATAACACCTGCACATAAGCAGGTCTTCAAGAGTGTGTTTGTCAAATAACCAAATTTGCTAAATAACTAAGTTTACTAGAAACTTTGTTCTCCTGTTCTCCTCCCCCCCCCCCCCCCCCCAAAGTCATGACCACTGCGAATGTTTTGTTTCTCTTTCTTTAAAGGTTTTTTCACCATCTACTATGAGCATGTCCACGGAGGACCTCACGACATAATACTGGAAGTGGTCGATGATTTAATACCGCTGGGTCAGAAAATGCTCGCAGTGTGGGGACCACAGCTGGAAAAATCGCCGCAACCAGGAACATTCGCACCAGCATCTTCCACGGAGACCTCTGAGACCTAGTGCGCGGATGTCCTGTCTTCTTCCGGCGTGCGGTGTACTCCCACAAGCGCAAGAGGCCCATCCACCACACGTACCTTTTACGCGCAGTCCACCGTCGAAGAGAACCATCGAAGAAATGAACCGTCGCTGAGGTGCACCGTCGGCGAAGTGGACCATTGGTGAAAGTAACTGTGTCGCGCTTCTGGGGAGATTAAATAAATTCCGGGACTCTTGCCTTCCATGGCTGATCCTGAACTCGCCACGTCTCCACAGCTCATCTCTGTCTGCATGGCTGCAATTTTTCTTTCAGTGCTCCGTACAGCTCTATAGACCAGGTCTACCGGCGCCTGAAGCATTGCTTCATGTGGTCCTGCCAAACTCCAGGACGCAGGTTCGTTATTCGCATAGTTGCAAGCAGCACGTCCAAAACCAATGCACCGGAATGCATTGCATTCCGAGTGTGTCACTAAAGCATGGCTTCATTGCAGTGGAAATTGTCACCTACTACAGCGAACTCCCGTTAGGACGAACTCGGTTGAGACGAATTCTCGCTTATGCCGAACAGCATGGGAATTACCATTTGTTCGGTTCCCATAGATTGTGCCTGTTACGACAAACTTTCTCAGCGACCGACAATGCTGGCGATTCTGCATGCTTGGAATTGCATTGAAAATAACTTCCTCTGCTTGGAAATGCAGTGAAAATAACTTTCATGCTTTACAAATACACGGGTCCTGTATACTGGTGTCAAAATGCAACATGTAACGTCGCAGTAATATTGCGTGGTACAAGCGTGCATTGGCATCGGGAGTCAAAACGTGCGAATATCATAACCACATAGTGGTTCAAAGCCGGCCACCCATTACAAAAGGCACACACGTTACTGCGCGTATTTCCTTAAGACCACGTAGTGGGTTCATAGCAAGTTCGAAAACATTTCCCGCGCATAATTGCTCGCGGTTTAAAGCATGTCACCCATTACATAGTATGTACTAAGTGATTGAAGTACGCGCTAGGGACAGGATATCGCTATCGCGTTCAACTCTTAAAGGCGAAGCTGAAGGGTCCCCCCAATTTTTTCTCAAGTCAATTTTCCCGTGGCGCACCTACCGACATCGACACTAGCTTGACGTCAGGGTACAGCACTAATTCTGGTGACTTCACGTAGCAGTTTGGCTAGTCGTGATGACGTCGGGTACCAGAACTTCCAAAATGGCCGCTTGTGCGTCACCAACGGAGCCACGGTGCGGAGAGGCCGTGGAAACGTCACGATATCTATCGCGAGCTCGTGACCAAAAGCTCATACCGTGTTGTGACGTCAGGGTACAGTAGGAACCGAAACTAGCTTTCAAAAATGCACTGTAATTACCCTTGCATGGTGCACTCACGCTTAGCAATACATTGTCTAGGCTCGGAAGGCTTGGCCTTTCATTTGACGCAAGAAAAAAAAAAACACAACTGAAAATTTTCGTGTCAGTACCCCTTTTAGTGCCCACTACGCCATAATTATTACTTTTGCGGATCAGCGAAGGGCCCACTACCCGTCCGTAGGGCACACGCGAACCTACGCAGCTGTTCACTTTGTTGATGGTTCTGCTGCTAATGACGATCAAATATGTCTGAGCGTTTTGTAATGGGTGGGCCTTTAAAACACCCACTCTTCGCTCAATTCACATTTTTTGACACCTGGCGCGATTCTACACTTTTGCCGCGCTGTATATGATGCGTTATTCTCCCTTTGAGATCTCCCGGGTTAGACGTTGGTTAGAGTCACGGTGTAAGAATAACTACACCGTGCTTTGAGCGCGGTGGTAGAATAACCGTGGGTTACATGCAGTTTCCTAGTCACCAGGTAGCCGAGCAGTGGTGCCATAGGCATGCGCGGGGGGGGGGGGGGGTGCAGGGGGGAGCGGCCGGTCTCCCAAGTCACCTAAAAGGGGGGTGGGGGGGCACAAAGTTTTCGCCAATCATTGATATCATAGGGGGGGGGGGGTGACCCTGCGCACGCCTATGGGTGGCGCCACCGTACCAGCGAACAGTGGCGCGACCTTCTCGTGAAAAAGCAAGCCGGCACCATTCACGAGGCCACGCACGAGTCGGTCAGGTTCCAGGAACGAGGCCTCGGGACCCAGCTCGGCCGGTCGGCACGGTCCCCATCGTCGGCACGGTTGCCTCCTCACTCAGTCTCGGAGCGAGTTGTTCCAGCTGGTAAGTCGCCAGACGCTGTTTTCAGTTGAGCGTCCGTAGCAGCTCTACGGACGCAGGCTGCCAATCGAAATGGCTGCCAGCCAGCTGCTTCGGACGCTTAACTAAAACTGTCCACTGTTTGACCTTCAAAGCCGGACGCGCGTGCCATAGGCGTTGCTTCTGTAATTTTCAAGCGTGAAGAGACCCTCTCACATCAGTGAATTTGCTGCCGCAGCCCCATAACCAGTGCATATTTCATGGGCTCGTTGTTTACTTGCAGGTGAACTCTGCAACGGGTTCCGCCCCAGACCATGCCTTACAGGAACGCGCCATGTAGAACGTAAGTGGAGCGTTTTATTTTTTTTTATTGAGATAGCAATTAAGTGAACACTCTCGGCTGGCTTTCACCATCGGCGTCGCCGTAATGTCCCGTATATGTATATGAATGTACGTATATGTAAAAGCCACTAAGAAAAATAATTCCGAAGCAATATTTCCTGAAGCGCACGACCGGATTCAAACCTGTGACCCCTCGCCCCGCAGCGCGCGGTGTTTCACGGGGTCATCGAGCATACGTCCTTTAATATATTAACGGCGAGCTATTTATACACACCATTTTCAGCTGGCGGTACGCGGTGCTCGGAGGCGCTTCAGAGTGTTCTCTTTATTACCAGCGAGATGGCTCTAAGGGCTCACTTTAAAGGTCGTCGCCCTGCTCGTTTTTCACCGAGGTTGCGATGCGCGCCCGCCTCATACCAGTACCACCTCGCCCTGTAACTTTGCCCTACAGGACGTGGCCGCGCGCGCTCATTGCGTGAGAAGGGTGTTTTACGGGTGCGGCCGCGTTTGCGAAATGAGTGAGCTGCTAGTTAGAAGACCAAAAGTAAGGGCAGGGGGGTTGTGCGTATTTGCCGGTACATTGATGTTTGATATTGTTTGCATTATTTGCAGCAAGAAGCGCAACAACAAGCCCAAGACGTAGCGCTTGTTCAGGGGCAAGGAGGGGTACAATATCAGCCACATCAAGCTGCCCAGGCCCCGGTCCAGCCCCAAGAGGCGCCGTGCAAGGTCTTTGGGCTAAAGACCCAGCTGACACGGGGAGTCCGCTTCCACGATAGCTGGGCGCATGAGTTAGAGGCGGCTCTTCACGCAGAAGTGAGTTCGTTTCAGTTGACATAAAAGCTGAGAACCTTGTTAAAGGGGCCCTTTGTCATTTTTCTTGCCCCTACCATTTTGTTTGCGATTGCATTGAATTTTGGATGTACAGTACTCACTTCTTCAAATGAGACATATTTTTTTAGGATAACGACTGGTATGCACACTTACTGCAAGATAACCATGTGACGTTGCAGCGAATCTGTTCTCTAAATATAATGTTGGCTCTGATCTACGCTTTCCGAGTCGAAATTACGCCGATATGACCTGGATTGAAAACGGTGGAAACGAAATTGTGTGCATTACTTATCCCTGAATTGTCCGTTTCAATTCTTGAGTACTGTACAGCTAAATACAGCATGTATGGCATCGATGGGGGGGGGGGGGGGGGGAGGGGGAGGGGAGGGGCAAGCAGTCTGAAATTGTTCAGCGTAAAATCCTTCAAAGTATACAAAAAAAGAAAGGTACTGCTCTCGACTTACGTCGCGTGTTTCCCACTTCTCTGTGTACTATGTAATGCAGTACTTTGAGCTCCACGCACCTGCATTGTGAAAGTGCTCAGTGTTGCCAGTTCCTTGCAATGCACCGGTCATGCCATTACTATGGCAACTGCCATATCCACGCCGCGGAAAAAGGCAAGTCAAAAGCGACACGTTGTGGTGACAAAGACTTACTTCTAGATATCGCAGGTGCGTAGCACGTACAAAACCAACAGTCATTCCCAAGAGTAAAATTTCTCTATGATCACAGGCTGCACGCACAAACACAGCTAGTGCCCCTAGAATGTTTCGCCATTGCAAAGTGTCTACTTTCAATGGTGCCAGAGCCAAGTAAAGATTATCTCAAGATTTTGGCAATAGTGCAGTTCCTGCTCTAATGAAGTGTTTTCCGACGTAGCATTTCTCAGATACTTCTGGCGAGCGCAGATGCGGTCAGCAGTGATGTGGTTTCTCTCGGATTAAAATACTAACCATTTTAATATCACTGCCAAACGAATCTCTCCCCAAAGGTTTCCAAGGTGTTAAAGGACCCCGTTCATACGTATTCATTTCAAACAGACTGACTGATGTCACTTATACGTGCATGAGTGTATGCAACACTGTCATGATTGAACAGATACTAAAAGAAAAATCTTTCTGCAGGCGCAAGGCCAAGTGTTGAGCGAAAGCTCCTACAGGGTTCGCGGTGACATGACCGCCATTGCCAAAGCTTTAGACAAGGTCGCACAGATGCCGAGCGTGGTCCTCAGCGCCGGTAGCACCAGGACCGACAAGGGTAAGACTTTTCACTGTTCTGAAAGAGTTAGCATGTGCTACACAAATGCAGGCGAGCCCTGTGAAGGGACTAAGGGAAGCAGGTAGTCCAGTTTAATAATCGAGGAAGTAGCGAAAATCTGAAGGATAAGTGCCGACTCTTGAAATTTCTCGTACCAGTCGCTCGTGACATTGATCGCAAAAGCAGTCTTGTTGCGATTGGTTGAAAGCCATGGATCAATGTTCACAAAAGGCTGAAATGGAATAACTCCCTTACATAAACAGCTCTTCAAAAGTGTGTATGTAATAACCAAATTTGCTAAATAACTAAGTTTACTAGAAAGAAACTTTGTTCTACTTGTCCCCCCCCCCCCCCCTTCCCAAAGTCATGACCACTGCGAATGTCTGGCTTCTTTCTTTAAAGGCTACCTGACCGCTTTCTACGAGCACGACACCGAGACCGACGCTCGCATCATCATCCTCGAAGTCGTCGACGACTTCATACCGCTGGGGCAACAGGTTCTCACTTTGTGGGAGCCCCTGCTGGAGAAGTCTCCTATGCCGGGCACATTCGCTCCGACGTCGTCCCTGGAGACGTCGGAAACGTAGCGAGTCTCTCTCCCCGGCGTGCTCGCGACTAGCCTTTGGGAAGCCTCCCAGCGTCCATGCTGACCAGTGCACCGTCTCCATCGAAGAAGTTACTGCCTCGATCCTCGGGAGTAGTTCTCAAATAAAAAAAAAAATTCTTAGGAGCGCAATACTGCGGTCTTCCGTGGCTTTTGGATCCTGAACTCGGCACGTCTCCACAGCTTAATCATCTCTCTCCCCCCTGCATGGCTGCAGTTTTCCTTTCAGTGCTCAATACAGCTCCACAGACCACGTCTACCGGCGCCTCTGTAGCGTAGCCAGAAACATTGCCAGAAATTTTTTTCGGGGGGGGGGGGGGGGGGGGAGTTCAACCATATTTTATGTATGTTCGTGCGTGCGTTTGTATGTGTGCGTGCATATATACGCAAGCAAAACTGAAAAATTTCGGGTGAGGTTTGAACCCCCCCCCCCCCCCCCCCCTTGGCTACGCCACTGCGGCGCCTGAAACACTGCTTCATGTGGTCCTGCCAAACCCCAGGACGCAGGTTCGTTATTCGCATAGTTGCAAGCAGCGCGTCCGAAACTGATGCACCGAAATGGGTTACATTCCCAGTTTGTGCCGCGTGAGCATAACTTCATTGCAGTGGAAATTGGCACCTACTACAGTGAACTCCCGTTACGACGAACTCTGTGAAGACGAATTCTCGCTTATGCCGAACTACATGGGAATTGACATTTGTCGGGTTTCCCATAGACTCGATGCAAAAAGAATCCGTCTGTTAAGATGAACATTCGCAGTGACCGACAGTGCTGGCAATTTTGCGCAAAGAACATTGCAGTCTTGGTGGGGCATTCAGGCGAACGAGAGAAAGCAAAAAAGGAAAAAAAAATGGGGCATTCAGGCAAACGAGAGAAAGCAAAAAAGGAAAAAAAAATTAGGCAGATCCCAAGTACCATGGGAATCGATGTTATGCGAAGCATCCGGAGGTAAGGTGACTGGGTTGTAATTTTTTTTATTAAACGAAACGTTATGAAATGGCGCTAAAGAAATGTACAAATGTTGCACGCACAGACATCTTGAACAGTCGCATATGTTTCATATAACCAGTTGTTTACAGTTGTGTAACGATGCCAACAGAAACATGGGTATTGCCAACACCACGAGCCGTAAGCTGATATGTAGAGCTTGTGCTTTCAAGGATGGTAGCCCTGCATCATCATCATCAGCCTGTCTACGCCCACTGCAGGGCAAAGGCCTCTCCCATGTTTCGCCAATCAACCCGGTCCTGTGCTTTCTGCTGCCACGTTATACCTGCAAACTTCTTAATCTCATCTACCCACATAATTTTCTGTCTCCCCCCTCACGCCCTGCATAGGGCTACGTAAACCAACTACAGTGGATGGCGCTTAAGTATACAACTTACGTCAACCCGACATGACTCTTTCGTCATAGGAGTACGTATGTAATGTTTATAAAATTAGATAGCCAGCACTGCAACCACAATATAAATTTCACTAATATTACGCCTGCAAATGGTGTTCTTCCAAAGCAGTTTCGAGACCTGACGTGGCTCTGTGGTAGAATGCTTGGGTTCGATTCCTGCGGGGACTCTGATTTCTATTCTTTGTATTCCTCGCGTCAACGCCGCCAATGTCCGTTCTTCATAAGGCTCTCGATCGCCTTTAAATTACCAGTGTCAACGCCACCGATGTCAGTTTCTCTTAACGCTCTCGCATTTAAATTACCAATGCTTGTTCTCACCGTTCCTGGGTAGATATAAATTGTCAAAGTTCTGTGGCGCATACCAGCATTCCGCAGCTCGTGGTATACGGGTATGAGCCACACGCGTCTGGAGAAATGAGTTTGACGACGTACGCGACGGGATTTTCACGTTATTCATGTCATGACCAGCCAGACATATTCGTCAATACTTCTTACCCTCCCATAAAAATTTTGGTCTAGCCCAAATTAAGGAGGCCATCACGAGAGCACCCAGACGTAGGCGGCTAGATAGATAGATAGATAGATAGATAGATAGATAGATAGATAGACAGACAGACAGACAGACAGACAGACAGACAGACAGACAGACAGATAGATAGATAGATAGATAGATAGATAGATAGATAGATAGATAGATAGATAGATAGATAGATAGACAGACAGACAGACAGACAGACAGACAGACAGACAGACAGACAGACAGACAGACAGACAGATAGATAGATAGATAGATAGATAGATAGATAGATAGATAGATAGATAGATAGATAGATAGATAGATAGATAGATAGATAGATAGATAGATAGATAGATAGATAGATAGATCGAAACGCAAAAGTGCTTACAGTACGCAAAGAAATGCTTCGCATTTAAAATGGGGGACCCTTAAGCTTCGCCTTGAACGCGATAGCGATATTCTGTCCCGAGTGCGTACTTCAACCACTTAGTGCACACTTGCTATGCACCCATTATGTGGTGTTAAGGGAATACGCACACTAAGGTGTGTGCCTTTTGTAATGGGTGGCCGGCTTTAGACCACGAAGTTGTTAAGATAGTCACATGTTCTGACGCCCGATGGCAATGTACGCTTGTACCACGCAATATTATTGGGATATTACATGTTATATTGCGACGCCTATATAAAGGACGCTTGCGTTTGCGAAGTAGGAAAGTGATTTTCACTGTATTTCCAAGCAGAGGAAGTTATTTTCACTGTATCTCCAAGCATAGGCATGGCTGTGTGGTAGAACACCTGCTTGCCACGCAGGCGGCCTGGGTTCGATCCTCACTCGGACCCGGAAATTTTTATTATTTGTTTTATTTGCATCTTTCTTGATTTTTCGGTCACGGACAAGATGATGATTTTTCGCTCACAACCAACGACACCGACGCCGGAATTTCTGCGAAACGAGCTCTTTAACGCTATCGCGTTAAAAAAACTGAAGGACGCTTGAGCTTCGCCTTCAAGTGTAGATCGCGATAGCGTAATCGGGCCTCATCCGCATCGCCTTCTGACTGCTAGCCTGCTTCGGTTCTCGGTGCACGCCTCAACCGTGCCGTACAAGGAAACGAACGACTGTGCGCGTAACATTGGCCGTTTCAAAGTATCATTGAAGGCCTATTGCAAGCACAGTCGTTAAGTTCCCACTACGCCATAATTTATTTTGCGAATCGGCGAAGAGCGCACTACGCGTCCGTAGGGCTCACGCGAACCGGTGCAGCTGTTCACTTTGTTGATGGTTCTGCTGCTGATGATGATCAAATATGTCTGAGCGCTTTGTAATGGGTGGGCCTTTAAAACACCCAGTCGTTGCTCAATTCACATCTTTTGACGCCTTGCGCGATTCGTCACTTCTGCCACGCAGTATATGATGCGCTAAGGAGACACCTTCCACTGCATGACATTCTTATAGTGTTTTTTTTTTTTTCCAAAGCAGATTCAACAAATCTCGCGGTTCTTTGGTAGTCAGGGAAGTCAGGTCCTTTCCGTTCCGTTCCTGCTGTTTTCCCGCTCGATATGCGACTTGGTTGTTCATAGTTCACTTTATAAGAGGGGAAGGGATAGCTAATCCAGGTGTTGAGCTACCATTGCATAAACTTTGTTATATTTAATGCAAACCCAACCAAATTTCCTAAGCTCTTTGAAATTGGTATTTAATAAATGCACGACTTATGATGGTCCCGAAATAACGACAATATTGGAGTTACTACAGTGGTCTTTATAACCGGAATGTCACAGTTAACTCCTATTCGAGTGACAAGTTATTGATTTTTTTTTTGTATTGTTATCTGTTTACTTCATATTGTTGTGTCGAGCCCGTGTAGCCGTATCTACTTTTTTTTCGTTGAATAAGTGTATTCCGTTCAGTGTTATACATGCAGTGACGAAACAACCAGAAATACCAACAAAAACAACAGATAATGGACGGGACTGGTGCAAGCATAGAGTTTCCCAGTAAATATTATAGGAAACTCTATGGGCGCAAGTACGTCTGTTTTTGTTACAGTTATTTTTGTTTCATCGGTGTAATACCGTGTTTCCTTGTGAATTACCCTTTCCCCCTTTTCCACACTGTAACCCGCGAAAAAACTGATAAAGATACCCGCATATTGCAGTGAAGCCACCTTTTCTTGCATGTCCGCAAGGCTTTGCCGCGAAGCCATCTTCCACTCCGAAATTCGCGGAGTATAACTTGAACCCCAACTTTAGCTCTAAATTCCGGGTACTCTTTTCCGCGCGCCTCATACGCGAGAATATACGGTACTAAGGGCAATGCACTCATGAACGCTCAACATCTGACCCCGTTCATTGCCCGTTTTACTAAACATTTCATACAACGATTTAAAAAAATAAAACGCGCAATGTCACGCCCATTCATCATTAATTATCGCCTGTTGGATCCTACTAATCAGTTCTATAGTGCGATACTGTTCTTCGCGATCGGATCCAGCGTGGACTTTTGGGCTCTTGTGCTTCATGATAATCTCTCCGCGCTGAAAATAAAAAAAAAAAAGGAAAAAAAAACACCGCAGAAGTATTTGATGCTGTTAATTTTAGGAGAGCTAGAATTACCGCTGAAAATTGTGCAACAAAAGTGGGGACAAAATCTGTAAGGCGAAGAGAAAAAGACAAATATACAGTTGGAGAGAAAACCCCTAATTCCACATTTTCCTTCATTTTGCGAAGCATGAGCGAAATGACCGTTTTCACTGGCAAGTGTACCATTAAGAATAGCTTCAAAGACGATTCGACATTAGTTTTGCGTTTTGTGGGAAAATGTCTTCAAACTGCATTTTGATAGAGTTGTTGCTAATACTGATTCAAATAACCTCACTAATTTGAATGTTTAATTTCTCAAGAAGGCTTTGTATATGCCAGGTATAGTTCACTGTTATGCCAAGGTAGCGTTGGAAACCAGGGTAGCCGAGCGGTGGCGCCAGCGTGCCAGCGCACGAGTTTCGAGCACTCCTCGTGCACCCGAGCGCCCGAGCAGGCACGAGGCGTTGCACGAGCAACGAGGCTGGTCAAAGCGGACGCTTTGGGCCCGGCTGCGCGTCTTGGGCCTGCTGTGAAACTTCTCGGAGCGGCGAAGCTGAGCAGCAGGCTTGCTGCACCGTGACGGTAAGTCGCCAGTTTCAGTTGAGCGTCCGTAGCTCTGCGGACGCAGGCTGCCATTCGAAATGGCTACCAGCCGGACACGCGTGCTACAGGCGTTGCTTCTGTAATTTTCAAATGTGAGGAAGTTCTCTCACATCGGCAACTTTGGCGCGGCAGTCTGATAGCCTGTGCAAAAGCACCGTCCACTGACCAGCGGGAGCTGCGTTCCTCGCACTGCCCCCCTGCCCTGTCTCAAGTTCGCTGACATTGCCCGTTAGGGATACGCAGAAAAAATGCCCCCCACCTCCCCGAAGGGAATCGTGAGGAAATGCGAATGCATTTCGCGCCACTCCACGCAAGCGACGCTAACACAACCGCCGCGTCTGGCCACGGCGGAGAGCGAAAATCAACTGACAAGCGGGCCACTCCACGCAAGCGACGCTAACACAACCGCCGCGTCTGGCCACGGCGGAGAGCGAAATCAACTGACAAGTGGGCCACTCCACGCAAGCGACGCTAACACAAACACCGCGTCCGACCACGGCGAAGAGCAAGAGGCGCCCAGCCAGCGAACGGTCGAGAGCACGGTGTAAGACAGCCACGGAGCGGAGGGCGGAGCGCGCGCAGTCACGTGGGGCGTGACGTCGCTGCGCCGTTGCTACAGACGCTCCTCTCCGCTCCTCGCGCCGTTGCTAGGGGAGAGGAGGAGGAGCGCGGATGACGGCGGATTCAGGGTCGCTTATAAAGTGCATTCGCACTTAAAACAGACGCGTGCACGCGTTTCCCGTGCAACTCGGCCACAATCCGCCCACTCATGCAGGGAGGGAGACGCGCGCCGGTCGCGTTCCATTTATTCCGACCCCGTCTCATTATTGCTTTTTTTATCCGCTAGGCTTTGCGTTCTGACGCTGCAGTCACGCAGCAAAACTCGACTGCACGGTGCCTATTTGCGTCTCTTTACGACCCCTCTGCGGTCTCCAGACGCTTGTGCTGACCCAAGATGGACGTAAGTGCGGATTTTTCTTTGTTTCATCACCCCTGTGTTTGTCGCGCTGGCCCGGAACCGGTTAGGCGTGCCGCAAGTAGTTTGAGAGGAGCGCTGGGGATTGGTGTTCTGGCAGGCTTCAGACTGGCGTGGTGTTGCATGCACGAGACTAAACCACCGAGACATAGCCTAGTGCTAGCGCTGTATCCGTTCATAATGCTACCAAGCAGAACTACATTCCGTTTCATACATAAGGTACAACGCTGTGGAGGCCAGCGAGACTTGTTGCAGTAGATGCGTTCGCTCCAGGGAACAGTCCAACGATTTTACCACCCGTAATACAATTTCCTTTCGTCTTAAGGATTAGTAATAAGTGAACATGCTTTGTGCCTAAAAACAGTCTTATTAGAGTTGTCAATAAGATGTTGTGGACCGCTTAGCGTCTTTGTTTCCGATTTTGGTGTTTGATTTGCGGCCCGTCGCGACGCTCGCGCTCGGCTCGCGCCAGCGTTTATAACGACAAAAGCCAAGCTAGAGACGCGTGTACTGATGCATCTTGCTGGCCGAACTGCGTGCATAGCTTCCGCAGCGTTGCGCCTGATGTATGAAAGTGTACCCAGAAATCCCCAAGTCCAGATGTAGGTACTCGAAAGTTTGAATTGTGTTCAAGTTTTGTCTTTGTCCAGCTGTTTTGTGATAACGTCGCGATTGTTACCTTTTTTTTAAAAGTGAGAGCTGAGATTGCTAAGACTACCGATTGCCTCAAGCACGACGTAACTGTCAACAAGAGCTCCTACCTGTACCGCCTTGCCCTGTAACTTTACTCTAGACCGTGGTCGCCTCTGCGCGCGCCCCATCTCGCGAGAAGGGCATTTCGTAGGTCTCGTGCCTTCACCGCAAAGTTAATGAGCGCACGTTCACTTTCACCGCAAAGTTAATGAGCGCACGTTCACTTCACTCGCTGCAGCGGCCATGCTTTGCGAAAGGAGTGAGCTGCTAGTTAGAAGACCCAGAGTAAGGACAGTTGGTCGTTCATATTTGCCGGTACATTGTCGTTTGATATTGTGTGCGTTACTTGCTGGAACCGCAGGCCACGAATGAGCAAGCACAAGCGGTTCAGGGGCAAGCACAACAATAGGAGAAGCCACAAGTCCAGGCGCCAGCTGCCGAGGCGCCAGCTGCCAACGCGCCGGCTGGCCAAGCTGGCCAAGCAGCACAGCCACAAATGTACAAGGTCTTCGGGCTTCAGGTCGACATCAAGCGCCCGCTGCGTTTCCACGCATCGTGGAGCTACGAGCTCGATCAAGCGCTGCCCGCCCAGGTAAGTGCATTTTAGTTGTCATAAAAACTGAGAACCTTGTTAAAGGGGCCCTTCGATATTTTCCCTGCCCCCACCATTTTGCTTGCGTATTGCATTGAATTTTGGATGTACAGTACTCATGGATTCAAATGCGACAAGCTTTTTTAGGATAACGACTGGTACGCACAATTACTGCGAGATAACCATGTCATGTTGCAGCGAATCTGGTCTCTAAATATAATGCTGGCTCTGACTACGCGTTCGAGTCGAAATTACGCCGATATGACCCGGATTGAAGACGGTGGAAGCGAAATTGTGTGCACTACCTAGCCCTGAATTGTCCGTTTCGATTCTAGAGTACCGTACAGCGAAATACAGCATGTGCTGCATCCATAGGGGGGCAAGGAGTCGGAACTTGTTCAGCGTAAAATCGTTCAAAGGATACACATAAAACAAAATTAACTGCTCTCGATTTGAATTTCACAACGTCGAGTGTCTCCACTTCTCTGTGTACTGTGAAACGCAGTACTTTAAGCTCCACGCACCTGCGGTGAGAAAGTGCCCAGTGTTGCCAGGTCCTTCCAATGCAGCGGTCATGCCATTAACATGGCAGTTGCCATTACCACCCTGCAGAAAAGGGCGGGACAAAAGCGAATGGTCGTTGCAACAAACATTTGCTTCTTAATGTCGCAGGAGTGTAGCACGTACAAAACAAAGTTGTTCACAAGGGTACAGTTTCTCTATGATCAGAGGCTGCACGCAGAAACACAGCCAGTGTCCCTGCAGTGTTTCGCCATTGCAAAGTGTCTCCTTTCCAACGGCGTCAGAGCCAAGTTAAGATTATCGCAAGATTGTCGCAACAGTGCAGTTCTTGCTCTTAACTAGTTACAATGAATTGCTTTCCGACGTCGCTTTGTCAGAGATACTTCTGGCAAGCGCAGATGCGGTTAGCAGTGATGTGGTTTCTTCAGGATTAAAATACTAACCATTTTAATATCACCATGCCAAACGAATCTCTCCCCCGAAGGTTTCCAAGGTGGTGTTAAAGGACCCCGCTCATACGTACTCATTTCAGACTGACTGACAGATGTCACTTATGTGTGCATTTGCGTATGCAATAGTGTCATGATTGAACAGGTACTAAAAGAAGAATCTTTGTGCAGGCAGAGGGGACCGTGATAAGCGACATATCGTACAAGATCGCTGTTGATCTGAGCAGCGTGGAGGCTGCCACGGCCAAGATCGCGCAGACCCCCTCCGTAATCCTGAAAGCCGGGAGCACGCGTGCGGATGCTGGTAAGACTTTTCACTGTTCTGAAAGAGTTAGCATGTGCTACACAAATGCAGGCGAGCCCTGTGAAGGGACTAAGAAAAGCAGGTAGTCCAGTTTTAAAAAGCGAGGAAGTAGCTAGAAACTGAAGGATAGGTGCCGACTCTTGAAGTTTCTCGTACCAATCGCTCGTGACGTTTATCACAAATGCAGTCCTGTTGCGATTGGTTGAACGCCATGGATCAATGTTCACAAAAGGCTGAAATGAAATAACTCCCTTATATAAGCAGCTCTTCAAAAGTGTGAATCTAATAACCAAATTTGCCAAATGGCTGAATTTACTAGAAAAAAAGCTTTGTGCATCTTTTTTCCCCCAAAGTCATAACCACTGCGAATGTCTGCTTTCTCTTCCTTTAAAGGTTACGTGACGCTCTTCTATGAGCAAGACGAGGCTACCCAGCGCCACACCGTGATCCTTGAAGCGGTGGACGATTTCCTGCCGCTTGCCCAGCGGTTGCTGACGCTGTGGCTTCCGATGTTGGAGAGGTCGCCACTGCCTGGCACCATCGTTCCAGTGTCGTCTCGGGACCCCAGCGAAACTTGAGCACCCGGAGTCCCCGCTTTGCCATCTGTCCCGCGCCATAGCACGCGAAGTCAGTCAGCCCCGGTTCCACGTGTGGATCAGAAGCGGCGAGAATAAAAATTCTCAATCCTGCGGAAGGCAGAAGAGCCTTCCATGGCTGTTGGATCCTGAACTTGGCACATTTCTACAGCTTAATCCTCTCTCTATGCATGGCTGCAATTTTAAACGCGAAGCATTCTTAGCGGACTGCTGGCACTTAGAGCGTTTCTATCGACGTATCTATCTAGCCACCAACGTCTGGGTGCGCTCCTGATGGCCTCCTTGGCTTGTGGTAGACAAATAGTGTGGGAGGGTAAGAGGGTTTGACGAATGTCTGGCTGGGCGTGACATAAATAACGTGAAGATCCTGTCGTGTACGTCGTCAAACCCTTTTCTCCAGACACATGAGGCACATACCCGTACACCACGGGCCTCGGTATGCGGGTGTGCGCCACAGGCGATTGGCAGTTTATACCTACCCAGGAACAGCGAGAAGAGACATTGGTAGTTTAAATGCGATAGCGTAAAAAAGAAGAAAGTCACCGTTTCGCCGCAAGGGCGCAGGAATGAATGCTATAGCGAGAAATTGGAATGTCACACGAAAATCGACGAGCAGCTCGATAGTTGAAGCTTCCCGATGAAGCACGAAAAAGTATTCTCGAAAAGGACGCGTAGGTGAACACAGGATAAGCGTGAACTAACAACTATCACAGTTGTTACGCCTTTTATGTTTGAGCAACGCGCTGGAAGTGTCGACAACGCAAAACCCGACGCTCTTAGATATTTCTCCTCCTTCTGTATGGCGCGCGGAATGACCCGTCTGCGTCTCCTGCCACGCAGTGGCGTCTGACGCGAGGTGTGGGCGGTGTTCTTTTTTTTTTTTTTTTCGTTCCACATCACGAGTGGGTACAGAAAGGGGCCCCTTTTTCGTGCGCGTCTCAAGGGCAGTTTTCAAATTGAAAGAAAATGTTGGAGCCTTGCGTGATAGAAAACACGCTCAAGCTGCTGCGAGATCTGCATACCGCCAGCCGTAAATGATGTCTATAAATAGCTTGCCTTCATTATTATGCCGGCGCATGCATGGCGTGCGCTGAGTGCTCTATAGCGCAGCATGCTGTGGAGCGAGGGGTCGCTGGTTCGAATCACCGGTTGGGTGCCTTAGAATTTTTTCTTCTGATTTATTTTTCTTTGTGCCTTATATATTTGACGTGACTGTATGACGAGCATAAATGACAAGTGGTAATGTGGAAATCATGACATGTCATGTGCAACATGACTTGCATGCCACGCTCATGGTACGTGCCATTGCGAACGGCTAGCAGCCCGCGTCCGCAGAGCTGCTGCGGACGCCCAACTGAAACTGTCTAATATCTCATGCTGACGTCCGTCCGTCCGGTCGTCCATCCCTCCAGCCGTGCCCTGGCACGGTGCCAGGTGGGCGCGGAGACGCGCAAACGGACGCCGGTCGCGCTGGACTCTACAGCGCTCGCGCTTTGCTTGCGTAGCGTCGCTGGGCCCAGCGTCTCTAATCGTGCAAGGTCGGAGACGCGCGCATCACGTTCCATTCTGACCGACCCCGTCTCAGTGGGCACAGGAGTTCGAGGAACACACTTTGGAATTGAGAAAGTGTCCGTCAATTTAAACGCTGGAGCGCGGATGGCGTCTGCACGATGCGCGAAGCACGAAAATACGAACGCATGCGAATGGCAGGTGGTAACATGAAAACCTTGGAATGCATTTCATCTACAATGCCATTTACATGCCACGCTCATGGTGCGCTTGCGTCCAGTTCGCTAGCTTGATATACACCAAAATTTGTATTGCGCGACGTGACTGTATGACGAACACAAATGACAGGTCCTAACATGTAAATAATGACATGCATATTATGCACAGCATGATTTGCGCCTTTCTGGCTGCTTCGCATTACATCGATTCCCACAGTGCGTGGGATCTGCCGGTTTTTTTTTCTGCACGCATGTCACACGGTTGCAATTTACAAACATAGATTACAAGTGAAAACCCCACTTGAGGTCCAAAATGTCAAGTCGGCCTTTAGACAGGAAGTATAAAGGGGAGGGATGGGTTCTGACGTCGGGCCGGGGGGCCGCAATACTGCCTCGCGGGCCGCATGCGGCCCGCAGGCTGCAGGTTGCCGACCCCTAACCTGGGCTATGTGGCCTCAGCTCCGGCGTAAGAGAGGTGGAATCGAGGAGACATCGGTCATGTGAATAAAAATTGAGCAGCACATGATCATCATCATCTTGGAGTGACTCATTCTGCTGCAGGCTGGTAGGTGGCAGCTTTGCACTGCTAGACCAATGGGCGCAACACGTTCGCAATGTATGAGCGCATTATGTCAAGTGATTTCCTTTCCGTTCTTGTCGTTTCTCCGCTCGATATGCAACTTGGTAGTTCATAGTTCACTTCTAAGAGGGGCTAAGAGGGGGGATGGATAGCTAATCCGGGTGTTAGGAAATTGGCATTTACTAAATGTCAATTGAAGGCTGTAAGGCATACAACAAGCACAATGGCTCTCGACATGCGAGGAAAAAAAAAAGAACACTGCTTTAAAATTATATTTTATTAATATATTTGTTTGCCTCGGTGTAAAACAAGCGTTATGGCACGCAATATCACGTAAACGTTCGTCAGCCTATGTAGAGTTTCGTGGTGGAGGCGCAGTTGCATATGCCACTCCGTCAGAATTCAGCCCTTGGCCGTAAGGTTGAGCAGGTCGTCTGCGCAGGTGCCGCCCATTGTCCGGTCATTGTCCCGCATGCAACAAAGGAATTAAAGGGGGAAACGTTTAATCACACGTGGTTACTCTAAGAAAAAGAAAGAGAGAAAGAACATTAACGAAAGAGAAAGAAACTGGTGAGAATCGAGGCATGTAGGGAAGGGTGTTTCAGCTGCACTAACGTGAAACCTGGGGAGGGGCGAAGCATGCAGTGCATTGAGAGAGATTTCTCTGATGAGGCACTAGTGATGCCAAGCCTGAAACCGGCCATGTAGGGAAGGGTGATTCCGCTCCACTAACGTCGTCGGAATGCAGCTTACCCTAAGGTGGTTGTTCTTGTTCTTGTTCCTTACACGCCAGGTTGCAGTTCGGGCATGTAGGGAAGGGTGTTTCAGCTCCACTAACGTTGAGCTTCTTCATTTTTAGTGGACCGGTGACGAGCAGTGGGATTTACCCAATTTTAATGGCGCATACCCGTTTGTATGATGGACCATGACTACGTGACACAGCGTGACGACATTAGACACCGACAAGCCGAGACCCTGAAGTGCTTCACACCTAAAAGGTTTGCAGTTGCACGCCGGGAAAAACGGTCGGATAGTAAAACTATCAAAGCACGAGTGTCTGTATGATTGCGAGCTCTTCATTCGTTCCCCCCATTGGTCACGTGGCCTGCATGACACCGGAAAGACATGCAGACCGCGCAGGCTCGCGGAAGTGAACGACGTTGGGCCTGATGTTGCATAACGAAAGCGAAAATATGCGCTTATACGACGTGGACAGGGAGGAACGACACTCATATTACCTGCTAATTTTTGTTCGTTACTCCTGGCTTATACAACCCTTTCAAGATAGGTACCATGCACATTCGAGAAAAACTTTACCGTTGTAGTCCAAAAGGTGTAACTAAAGTTTGAACTCGTAGGGCGTAGGCAGATTTAAACTTTACTATGGTGAATTTGCCAAAAACGCAAAAAAATAAAATTTATAAAAATCAAAATGTGCGATAATATACATAATGCGCTAACCCGTCATAACTACAAAATGGTTGGTGCGATTCAAGCGCGACTTGGCAGGTAATGCGGACATAATGAGGACAGTTATAACCTGTGCCTCTAACCACCACAATCACTACAGCTCTAAGCTATAAAGGGCGTAATCATAAAAATATTTATAAAATTGATATCCTGCAGGTTTGTTTTGCACTGAGTTGGCCATTGTACAAAAAATTACAGCTCGTTTTATGTCATTCTGATTGAATACACAGTTCCATCTATAAAAATTGCAGAAAATTTTTATGTGA
This sequence comes from Rhipicephalus appendiculatus, assembly GCA_030522465.1. Lineage (NCBI taxonomy): Eukaryota > Metazoa > Arthropoda > Arachnida > Ixodida > Ixodidae > Rhipicephalus > Rhipicephalus appendiculatus. Next base: position 906,643 of record JALIZH010026089.1, read on the forward strand.
AAATATTTATTAGAAGGAAAGTTATCACTGTTCGTGTAATTGTAGGAAGCAAAAACCATGCTTTGTGAAAAAAATGGCTTTAAAGATTGGAACGGAATGTCCATGTAATAAGATACAATCAATGTCTTATACATTCACCAAGTTCATAGCTTGGACCCGCCATTCAAACGGCGCAATCTCCTTTTGAGCGAGCTGGATCACGTATATTTAAAAAAAAAAATTCTTGCTCCTTTTGCGTCTTCAGCTGATTCTCATCCGTGTGCTCCCCAGAGGGTCTACGCTTGATGTATTAATTCTCCAACTTGCTTTGACGCTTCCTTTTCATCCCATACTTTGTTATATTTCATGGAGTGCTTGAACATGATCCTTGAAAAGCCAGAACTAAATCGAACTTGAAATGGCGTACGAAAAAGCACAGACAGTCGAGCGCAAACACGCCCAATTCAAACAATAGCCATGTAGTGTAATTTTTTCAACAAATCAAAACCAACACGTCCTATAATCTTTAGAACGTACTCAAACGACTAAGCATAACGTAATGTGCATACGAAGAAAGATTGAGGACGAGATAGGAGGTGCCGTGGAATCGGAAACATTCAGTTTCGGCTTCGGGTGCGTCTTGGAGGGGTTGAAAAAAAAATGGCCATAAATTCTGAACGGCATCACATAACTACATAATCCTTTTTTGCTGAATATTCTTGAACAGGCAGTGAGACTGACAATGTTAAATGAAAAAAAAAATCTGTTTTTTTTTTCAATAAATGCGTTTTTGAATATGGTGACCTACCTTAAAAAAGACACGCATTAACTCTTTCTTTGGAGATCATAATACTCTCCTCGGAGAGTCGTGAAAGGCACGACTTTCCAAAAATGACTTAACGTGCATCTTTAAAAAGATTTTTATATGGGGCAAATCAGGAGTAACCGAAAAAGATTAACAGGTTTTTTTTTTTCCTTGACAGTGTACCTTGTTCTCATTGAGATCAGGAGGTATTACGATATTACGAAGCAACAGAGGTGCCGGTGCGCAAGAAAGAATATGCAATGTAAACGGAGTGACGAAAGCGGACGCATTTTTCCTCTGCGATTTTGCGTTCCAAAGACATCGTGCACACGGGTGACTCCGGTTAAATTGTTACTATTTTACTTTGTACTTTAACGTGAACCTAGATCTATATACGCAGTCTTTCTCGCTTTCTTTCTTTTTTTTCTTTTCTTTTTTTTTTTACTTTGGCCCCTATTTGCTCAACTTCAGCATTACTATCAGCCATAGGTCGGCAAAACTTGTGGAGCTCACTCAGACTCACTCATAAAATATATTTTGCGCTTAGGGCTCACTCGGAGTCAGACTCACCAAAATGTTCCTGAGCCGGACTCACTCGGACTCACACTCACGAAAATTTTCTTCAACCGGACTCACTCGGACTCAAACTCACCAAAACATTACACACCCAGACTCACTCAGAATCAGACTCACGGCTCGATCTGAGTCTGAGTGAGTCCGAGTGAGTCGACTCATGAGTCCGTCAGCCTGAAATTATTTTTTTCGATCATGGTGTCAATGCTGTATAACACCAATATCTCACGTAATCGGTGCTCTTCTTGGCGCCTTTTGATATGGTACCTTCGAATACGACTTAGGAGTACTCGTAAACCAGTAAGGTCATTTTTCATGACAGAGATGACAACATAACATATATTTATCAAGAACTTCCTTGGAAAAGTTGGCAAGAGAAGGAGGTCAAGGCACTCCCCTACGTAATTCGCGCCTCTGATCAAGAAATCGTGAAATGGTGTATGAAATACACTGTTTCGGAATACGTATGAGTGGACGTGAATATAAAGGTAATCCAGGAAAGGCCGATAGTAATGTTTAATACGAGTAGATATGACCATAGGTCGGCGAAAACAAGTGGAACTCACTCAGACTCACACAAGAAATATATCTTGCACTTTGGACTCACTCGGACTCAGACTCACCAAAATATTCTTAAGCCGAACTCACTTGGACTCACACTCACGAAAATTTTCTTCAACCGGACTCACTCGGACTCAAACTCACCAAAAGATAACTCACCCGGACTCAATCAGACTCAGACTCACGGCTCAGTCTGAGTCTGAGTGAGTCCGAGTGAGTCGACTCCTGAGTGAGTTCGCCGACCTGTGCTATCAGCCTTATGTCGGTTCACGTTTATACTCTGGACTATACCCACACATGCTTTAACTCACAAGCGTTCATACGCCAGCTCAATATTTATTGATCAGAGGTGTGAGTTACGGAGAAAGGGGGGTGCCGTGCCCCCCCCCCCGCCCCCCTTGGAAACTATTTCGCGGGAAGTCCATATATCTCGGGTGAGCCATCTCTTTCAATAAAGAAGTCCTGAGTGGATTGCAACCACTGGCATTTCGAATTTGAAGGTACAAGATCAAACGACGCAATGTAGAGCAGCGATTATGCGCGATATTGGCGTTTAAAATGCCGCCCCCCCCTAGTCACCTAAGAGGGGGGGGGGGAGGGGGCGCAAATTCAGCCCCATACATTGACATAATAGGGAGAGGGGTCGCTGTAACTCGGGGGGGGGGGGGGGACCCGAAGTCAGCCTCATACATTGACGTAATAGGGAGGGGGGGCTCTGCGACGAACCTTCGCCCCTCCCTTGAAGGGGAACCCTGCGCTTGGTGAAAGGAAGACCGATCACGGAGTCACTGCAAAAATCACGTGCGTTGCGGAAAGTTTCCAATTCTTCCGATCTTGGGGGGCAGTGCAAAACTTCGTTGAGTGCGGAAAGCTTTAGGCCGGGACCAATACAATCTACGAAGAATAAAAAGAAGAAGGTGCATGGCTTTCGCCTTCCTGTCGTCTTAGGCAAATGCATAAGAGATAGTGCTACTTTTTTCCTCTCTCATGTCTCATCTCAGCTCGATGACAGAGTTCTCTACGGGCTACATTTTCATATCTAGTCGCATAATCTAATCTGCTCTCACATCCAACGGCGCTTCCATTCCCTATAGGAGCGTATTCTGGTACTTCACGAAAACATCTGGTACTTAACGCTTATCTATATACTCTTTTCCTGGTTGTAAAGGGACGCCTTGGGGTTCGTGTGTTTCCTTTTTTTAGTGAGACATGGCTCGTGCTCGTGGTCTGAAAAACTTTCGGCGAAAGGTTACCCTGGTGATAATTTTTGCCGAACTCTTGATAACGATATGGATTTACGACAGCAGCTCACCGAAGGGCCACGCGTAGTAGCTCTTGTCCGAAGCCTCCCGCACTTCCTCTGCACTTGGCGCTGTGCAAAACGGATAGATAGATAGATAGATAGATAGATAGATAGATAGATAGATAGATAGATAGATAGATAGATAGATAGATAGATAGATAGACAGACAGACAGACAGACAGACAGACAGACAGACAGACAGACAGACAGACAGACAGACAGACAGACAGACAGACAGACAGACAGACAGATAGATAGATAGATAGATAGATAGATAGATAGATAGATAGATAGATAGATAGATAGATAGATAGATAGATAGATAGATAGATAGATAGATAGATAGATAGATAGATAGATAGATAGATAGATAGATAGATAGATAGATAGGTTGTTTCAGCAAGCTCTTGAAAACGGCCAATGATCGGGTCACATCCGAAGGTGTGCTCCAACGACAGTGCATAATTGACGAACTTACTCGAGATACGATTGATGCTGTACTTGTCAATCACACCGGCTGCCTCTGTCAGAAGCAAACAGGAGAAAGAAGTGGAAAGAGAAGATGCGAGGTGACAGTTACGTTCCACCCTTTCGACAAGAACAAGAAGAAGAAGCCACATGTTATGAACGAAGGAAAAGAAGTGAAAATTTAAGGGCTTGTTTTTCTTTGTTAGGCAAAGAAAAAACGAGCCTTCAGGTAGCAAGCGAGGGACTATTGGTCAGCAGCCCGCTCGTAATAACATCACTTGCTACGTGACGCCAGCAGGCAGTAAAAGGGTGTCCCACACTCGCCGTCATGGCTACTAGCGGCGCTGACCAACACTCCCAGGATTAAACAGCGCGACGTAGACACCGACTAGGAAGTACACAGGACCAGCGCTGTCCTGTGTACTTCCTAGTCTGTGTCTACGTCGCGCTGTTTTTCACAATGGACATATACCGGGTGTTCAAAGTTAAGCTTTATGGTTTTATTAAAATTCAGCACTGGGAAGAACATGAAAACCACCTTTGCAGATAACTTATACATCCAGGGGGGACACGCGATGAGACAATAATTATCGCTTTCAGGTGCCCAATTATCTCAGATTCAATAATTAACTTTTTAGTGATTGCAGCAAGAAAGCATGTTTGTATTGAAAAGTTTGAGGCAGTCGCATTTATACACAGTTCCACTTGGAAGAATTCTTCTAGCATGTCTGTGCTCCGAGATATCCCGCTGCAAAGTTTAATTGTGGTTTACCTGATTACGCATGCAAGACAGTCAGCGGTGGCGCAAACTCCTCCCCGGTGGGCCGTGGCAGTTGCGTGCGTCGTTTAGTCTGATAACGGGCCGAAGGCACAGGCAAAGATGATAACGGTTACCCTTTTGCTACTGGCTGGCGATAGCAAGCAACGACTGTTCGTCACATCGGGGAGGAACATTGCGCTGATCCACAGCGCCCTGCATGCGTAATCAATTAAAGTTTGCAGCGGGATATCTCGGAGCACTGACATGCTAGAAAAATTCTTCCATATGGAACTGTGTATAAACGCGACTCCCTTCAACTTTTCAATATAAACATGCTTGCTTGCTGCAGTCATTAAAAAGTTAATTCTTGAATCTGAGTTAATTGGGCTCCTGACAGTGATAATTATATTCTCACTTTGTGTCCCCCCCCGGATATATATGTTATCTGTAAAGGTGGTTTTCATGTTCTTCCCAGTGCCGTATTTTAAGAAAAGCATAAAGCTTAACTTTGAACACCCGGTATACGGTATACCCAATAAAGTGGACGGGGGCATGACCGCCCCTGTATCTCAGTTGGTAGGACATCGGACGCGTTGTTCGAAGGTCGCAAGTTCGGTCCCTGCCAGCGGCAAGTTATCTTTTTCGTCCACTTTTCTTTCTTCACATTCACATTGCAATAGCACCCCCTATGCTTTCATTGTCTGTTAGTACTCATTAATATTGTGTCTATCACAAGAGGAATAACATCATTATGTCATTACAGGAGATTGTTATCCCTATAATTATCTCGACATGTTACCGTACGCATCGAGCAACTCGCGCAGCTAAAACGTTTTCGGATCGCGGTAACCCGGAATGGTAATACTGTATAGTATAAATGGTAGTTTATAGTATACCGCAACTGCTGAAACACTACTTTACGGAACTATGCGCTCTAAAGGAAGCGTTTGGACATCGTGCAGTAGGGCTACATATATGCATAATATGCATATCATCATCAGCCATAAATTGTGCAAATCCCACTGTTATCTAAAATCTCCCCGGTGTTCGAAGATGATGCAATCGAATTCATGCAATCACGTAAGCACGAACATGAACCCATAAAGACCCACGTCACGAAAGATAATATTGCGTCTGCAACACGAACGCTATATGGCACGAAAGTTGCATCTCATACCTGTGGTATTAGATGGACCAGCTGTGGCCGCTGAACGAGAAAAAAAAAAAAAAGAAAAGAAAAAGAGACGAGAGCAAGAAGCGCATTAATACCTCCACGTGGGAGAGTCCATTTGCCCTTCAACAGCTTCAACTAGGTCACGTGACTCATAAACGTCACGTATGACGTCATACACCCGTCGTCGAATTGGAATGAAAGCGAACGCTCTGTCATTGGTTGGTCCTTGTCACTGAGGGGTTGGGGGGGAGGGTTGTAACATACGCCAGGCTGCTTCGCGGTCGTTCTTACACCATGTTCGCGGTTATCACCATTTTGCCAGCGTTCGGAGCCATGGTCGAGAGTGACACGTCTCTCCACCAATGACGTCGCGCGTGACTTTCCGTTCGAGTCACGTGACCCCGAGCAGTTGAAGCGGCACATTTAAACGCACCGCGATTGTGAAACGCACTTCCTATGGCGGGTAGCACGTATTTCGTCTCCTGATACCGTATTTCAGTTATAAATTTATTCCCCATGATTTTTTTTTTTTCATTTACAGCGGCATTTATGGATTGCAGTCTGCGAGAGGAGAGCCGATTGCGTTCTGTTTATACGCAGTGTAAAATGAACTCTCTATTAAAAATCCAAATGATAAAAAATAATAAAAGCCAGACGATAGTGGACTCAGATAGAGAGAAAAAAAAAAGAAGCTGCGAAATCGGGAATAAGGTGCAATTCGCCGGTGTCCAGAAGTAGCCGTAGACATTGTGTGTACTGTTGAATTCACCGTCTTGTGGGCACTGATATTCGTCGATTTTATGAACTAGTCGATTTTGACAACTATATTATTTCGTAAGATCTGACTTTTTATCCCACAGTTTACAATTCAGTTACGGCAGGGCACCGCTGCCGCAGCCGAGAGATGGCGCCAGGTGCACGTGTCCCCGTATTATGGTGATGCTAGGCCACGTTCGCATAAGAGACATAAAGGGCCTTAAAGGCCTCACTAAAGTGAAAGAATGAATTGGCTTAGATTGATAAATCGGACTCTGACAACACTAATGTCGTTAATCTCACCACCATATGTTTATTAATTGAGAAGAAAATGAAGGTGAAATTTCCTTTTTTTAAATTTAGCGCCTAAATCTCCGCAAATGACGTCACGGATTACCAAGTGCATTTTTCGTATTTTGGCGACATTGGCTCAACTAAATTTCGTTTTACTTGGTATATTCCAAGTCCCTGACTCGCTCAGAAGATAATACACTTCATTTTGACCGATTAGTAACTACGCATGACCTTGATGACACCGATAAAATCTATGACGTCACGGCCTAGTGTGCGGAAGTCTGAAGGTGGTGCCGCTACCGGCATTTTCTTTTAGTGCGTTTTCTCGCTTACCAAGCGTCCTCTCGCTGCAAGCGGGGGGGTTTCTGGCATCGTGAAAGAGTAATTTAATAATTCTAAAAAAAAGAAATCGATTTCCCCTTTGAGTGTTGTCCCTTTAACGAGGCGTGTCTCACTCTTCCAGATGAGAAGGACCAGGCCGACGGCGAAGACCACGACGAGCGCCATGAGGCAAGCGCAGCCGAATGCCAGGTGCAGCATCGGATTGTGGATGCCCGTAGACTCGCGGGTGCTGCGCACGTCACGCAATAACACGTCACTCAGCGACGCACATAGCTCATTGCAACGCGCAGCGATGCAGTCTTGAGTGGCAGTTCAAAAGCCTCGGTAAACGCGAGAGAAATGCGTTATCACTACTTTCTATTACCTCCAATTACCGGTACCACCCTTTATGAGTATTCGTGCCCATAGGCATGCGCACGGAGGAGGGGGGCAGGGGTCCGCCCCCCCCTAGTTACCTAAGAGGGTGGGCACAAAGCCAGCCCCATAGTTTGACATAATAGGGGGGGAGGGGTGCAAGTTTGACATAATGACTCGGGGGGGAGGAGTGCAAGGTCAGCCCCATACATTGACGTAATAGAGAGGGGGGGGGCGCTGCGACGAACCTTCGCCCCCCCCCCCCCCCTGAAGGGCAATCCTGCGCACGCCTATGTTCGTGCCCACAAGCGTGTGCGGGGGGCATAGGCATACGCATGGGGGGGGCCGCGCCCCCTAGTCACCCAAGAGGGGCGGCGCTAAGTCTTCCCCCTATTTTGACATAATATGGGGAGGGTGCATCGTAGCCCCCCTCCTCTTATGGGGAGCCTTCCCGACGCGTTGTGCTATAAGGCAGCTTTGCAGCTGCTGTGCCACTTGTCACGTGATCATCGAGGGCGGTGGCGAGCTTTCGGCTGGGCGGAGCCTACGCGTCGCTACAAGCGCCTCAGTATGTCGACGGCGCCTACCCCTGTTTACAAACATGGAGTAGGTCTATATGTTCGTCTGTAATGTGTGCGAGTGTATACACACATGCGAAATGAAAAGTTTCGGGGCGGGAGGGGTGCTACGCCGCTGGCTACGCCAATTGTCTGCGAATGCACCAAATTGTGTTCTTTAATAATCTTATCGATATTAGATCAAGTTTATTTCTCGAATGCGGGCGCTACGCGAGCGAAGACTTGCTACGTGAAAAAGCACTCACACAATGTCCTCGAGAGCAGTCTCCGTGCTTCTGTAAAAAGTGTGTCAGAACGCGATGTCAACGAGCTTCAGAAAAAAAGGACAGCGTATGAGACGTTAGAATACTTACTGAACTTCTGGAATACTGACTGCGAAGACATAAAGAAGAGAGCATAAAAAAAATTAAGAAGCTCTTGCCCTATCGGGAATTTAAGTAGAGGCAAACGAATATTCGCGTGTATGCCTGACGTAATACTTTTCCCTTTCTTTCTTTCTTTCTTTCTTTCTTTCTTTCTTTCTTTCTTTCTTTCTTTCTTTCTTTCTTTCTTTCTTTCTTTCTTTCTTTCTTTCGCATTGCGCAATGTTCCGTCCTAACTTTTTATTTCCTCCATGCCGGGAATTGAACCTTCGTCCACGTGCTTAGGGGAGCAACACTTCAGTTGCTACAGGCAACAGCGACGGTCCCGCGTTCATATCCGGGCATATATCCGGGCAACAACTAAATGTAGCGACGTGTAATGACAAAACACCTGGATAAAAGATCCTGGGGGGGCGATCGGAGATCTCTATTCTGCCGCGTCCGTTCTCCGAGGCGCACGCGATTGGCTGTCCTCTTTCTCTCGGCGGATCTTGGCGAGAGAGAGCTCCGGACCGCCCACTTCTGTGACGCAAGCCCCGCAGAACGGGCGCGAACAGAACAGAGATCTCCGATCGCCCTCCAGATTGCCGCATCAGAAACAGCCGATTGCCTATAAGCCCAGGATCAAGAGAGCATCAGTTACTGGAATATGGCGCATAAAAACAAAAATACGCGTGAGACCGGCGCACCTTCCGCACAACGCTCGCGGGCGCCGGGTTTGTTTTATGCGGAGCTTACAACGTCAACGGCACTTAATTGTGAGGCATTACGAGCATGGCTTCAAAAACAGTATCATTTCTTTTTGAAACAGCGCAAAATTCTTTTACACTAACTCGACGCGATCGGGTCCAGTTAGTCAAGCCGACCCGATTCGTTTTACACGCGCTGCTTCGAGCGGATTTTGCGAATCAGCGCGCAGGTTTTATGGGTTGATTGACTCGACTCACCTCGATGCTCGCTTGGCTTGAAACGCGTTGGAGTTTAGACTAGAGTCACACAGAGCCAACTCACCCCGACTAATCGACTTAAGTCAAGCGTGCATGAGTTACTGAAAGTGTGAACTATAAACAAGACAGACAGCTGACCCAAGAGAGAGTCGAAGACAAGCACACCCTTCTGTCGCTTGTTTTTATTTTCCGCCGTTTAATTCGGTCATGCAAAACCAACGACAACAACAACTATTAGTTTCACTGGCGTAGCCAGGGGAGGGGGGTACCATGTGGGGGGGTCCACCCCCTCCCCCTTCAATTTTTTCAATTTTGTTCGCGTATTATACGCGCCCACACACAAATGCACGCACGAACGTACATAAATTATGGTTGAACAACCTTCCCCCCTACCCCGCCCCGACACCTTCGAAAAAACTTTGTGGCTACACTACTGCGTGCAATCCTCGCAGTTTGGCAGCAACCATTGCCTATCGCATACGCAAGCGCAGCGTCGTGCATTATAGGATACGCGTTGGATCTGAAGCCACAAAAAAATTTAAAAAAATAAAAAAAAAATAAAAGAGAGAGAGAGAAAGGGACTTGTGAGGCTTGGAAATGATGTGCTCCACCTTTCTTAAAGACCGAGTTAGCTACAGAGCAGTTAGCACAGTATGAATAATAGCGTACCATGAACGGATCCGCGGGGGAGTCCGAACGTCGTGAACATAAGATTCACTAGAAATCATAAGCTACTCATCACTCATTCACTACTTCATAAGCGTCACTACAATCGGTCGTCCCACGATACCTTCAATATCAGGCCAGCTGGTCACATATCTTCACGACTCGATCACCAGCATAATATTGAACCTATTTTCGCCCGCACTAATCTGTTCTTTCACTCGCCACTTCTCATCGCCATGCGTGAATGGAATGTTCTCCCTCCTGACATCGCAGACATTGTGAACCATGACTCATTTGTTAACCGTCTAAAGTCATTCCTAAAACTCTAAGCTAATTGTTATCAAGACCTGTATCCCCCCCTCCAACTAAAATATTATTTATTAAGTGCTTGAATTGTGATTGCTTTTCTTGTTATGATTGCTTTTCTTTATCCATTGTATAACTGTCAAACGTTTTTGTTTTTGCTTGCTATTGTTCATGTATTTTAGTGTTGATTTTGTCTATTATTTGCCCCATTGGTTGTCACCCCCTTCCCCCCCCTATGTAATGCCTTCTGGGCCATAAGGGTATCTGAATAAAAATTAAAAAAAAAAAAAACCCTCCCTCCACCTTTTAGAGTGCGGGTGTTGACGCCTCATGCTCAGCTTCAGGTGACAGGCTTCCCACATGAACCCTGCCCCCCTTCCCTCCTTGGAACAATTCTGTGTCAGCCCCTGGTCTATATTCTACTGTAAAGCATGTGCAGTCTGCATGGGCCGAAGGGCACTGCATTGCATTACACGCGCTTACCAGGTCGTGTCGTCGACACAGGCTCCGTCATGGTGCGGTTTGTGTAGACCCGAAAAATCGGCTAACGGAAACCTTGCAAGCGCACTTCTTCTTCTGCAGGGCACGTTAGTTGGTTGGCGCCTAAATGAATCGCTCAACCCATCACGGGGGATCGGCCATGATCTTGTAGACGTTATGCAGGTTGTTCTTCTTTTTTTTTCCTTTTTGAAAAGCGACGCTGTTCGTCGAGCCTCCATGTCCGGGCACCGTCGTATGTCGTAAATCATAGTGGGTAAATCCCACAACGGGTATGTGTCCCTCCTCTCGCCACACTACTCCCACTTCATTCACTCATTTCGTGCCACTTCATTCCAATTCATCCTAGCATGTTCATAGGCAAAGAACCATTTTTTATGTATGAGTCATTGTTTGCGTTTTTAAGACATTCATAACTTTCACGTCATATATCAAGGAAATCCGTAGCACGACCTCTCAACAGAGGTTGTTGCTGCGGTAGCTACTTTCAGAAGTACCTGCTTCCCAGCCTTTGGCCTCAAAGGCCTTGAGGAGGCATTCGTGCTCTTTTCCGATCGCTTACTTGTATATACCATGGTCATTTGTAATTCATCCCACACCCATAGATCACATTACATATCACTGCCATAATTTTATACCCTATACACACCTTTTACGCTCGTTTATAGCGCGTGATTTTAGGCCTCTATACAGCCGTAATACACCCTGTCATCGCAATCATTGGTCAACGTTTACATCGCATAAATGACATGGCGCTCTTTGGCCACTCATGGCCCTTGCGCCACAAAACCCCACTAATCATCAATTCATTCAACCACACTTCGCTCCACCAGCTTCGCTGTTTCATCAGTGTCCTGCAAGCGGAGGTGGCAGTTTTTTTTTTTTTTTTTTTTTTAGAATACAGATGTTTCATAAAAACGAATAAGTGGTCCACTTGTGCATTTCAAACGAATCGCCGCTTTTCCCGACATAATTTTGTTGCGACGCGTCTTTTCCCAAAATTTGTCACGTGAAGTTCCGGCCTGACGCATCACGGCGGCGGCTTTATCTGCGCGCCCGGCGCGTTCAGTTTCAATATCGCTTCTATTATTAATATATCAAATTACGTGCGCTTTTTAGGACATCTGATAAATGGATATGCTATAGATCGTATCGCCCTACAACTTTTCCATATAAACAACCGCCCGCAAGTAAATAACCAAAAAGTTAACGATATTTTCTTAATTAATCGTTTCAACAGAACTTTAAGATCGGCAAAGTTGTTTCGCCTCGACGTAGAGTTTTTGTGCGAAGATGACAGACAGGTGCTGGACTGCCATAGCATTTTTATTTAAAAACTGCATTCCGTAGAAACAAAAGAAAAAGAGGCCGATGTTTCTAGTTCTTTTCCTCATTTCATTTTTTTTTTTATTTCATGCGATAGCGGTTACGGACACCGGCGGCGGCGGACAACTACCCCACTGCCACTGCCGTTGTGATCTGTTAACACCTTTCGCTGTTAAAGTAAGACCCTGTATGGCGAACTTGCCACATTGGTGGCATATGGCATGAATCTGGCAACAGTGGAATGGTAGCCAGAAAATTAAGTGTCGAGGGAGGGTGGCTCCTCTTTAGGCTGAGGAGGAGTGTACACATGTAATTGCCTGCAGCTAATAAAGTTTCAATATCCATTCATTAGACGCTGCGCCGTGCTCCCTATTGGGCTGCAGAAATTAGGCGTCTCTTCCTTCTTCTAACCACCAACAACAACATCCATTCATTTATACCTTGATACACGGTGCGTTGCTTAATTTGTGGTGCGAATGATTTGGTGACGTTGCCAAAAAATCAAAAATGGCTTCAGGGTACCTGTAAGTGTTTGTGCGTGTATGTACGCGCACGGCCGCTGGATGAAAAACCGTGCGCTTTTTCATCCAGCGGCCGTGGTACGCGTAGTATGGTCTGGAGACGTCAATGCACGGTCCAGCTAGTTTATCGTGTCATGCTCACGTAACGCGAAAAACACGGGATCAAAGCACGAACCGATTACAACCAGGTCAGATAGCAGTGCTGCTAGTTTTTTGTACTTTATCTCCGTTATGGGTTTAGTTTTTTCTCGATCAGGACGCTGACGGAAACATGGAATGTCATGCAATTGTCCTTTCCCGGCGCCACCTTTTTTTTTTTTTTTGCCCTTCACAATTTCCTTCTTATGTCAATCCAAACGTGAATTACACAAGGCACACAAGTGAGTCACTGCTACGACCGATATTTGGAACTTCAGCAAATCGCATAGTTGTCGGCCTTCGCAACACGCACGCCGGTCGCGGTCGAATGAAGACATATACATAGAGAAAGAAATTCTAATAAAGACACACAAGATACCGCTCTTATTTTGGAAACGGTATACTCTACAATCATTTATCAGTTCGGTTACCCGCTTCACTCACCGGGGACGGGAACCCAGTCAAGTGTTCTCTGCATGAGCTTCGCGGTCATCTCGCCACGATACCATCAACGCATTGAAATGAGGTTCGCGCAAAAATGGTATGCGCCTCAACGGGACACAGGGGCAGCAGCAGCAGCCCCCCCCCCCCCCCTCACCCCAGTGAAAAAAAATCCTGGCGCCGCCCCTTCGGGGACCGGTGCCGGTGGCCCAGACAGCGCAATGAATCGGTTTACATTAATCAGCGTTGGGTGAACGCAATTCACGGCAGCAAGGGTGGAATTGCGCGGGCATTCTAATTCATCGACTCCTTAATTACGTCGTAATGGGCTAAGGTCGAAGGCAAGGTCATTATAGCAGCCCGTGCTAGACTTGCTGTGGTATGCAATGATTTTGGAGACGGGTAACAATGAAAAAAAATCTTTATTAAAACAGTGATTTCCCTTTGATTTCGACCAACGACGGCGCTGTACTTACCATTGTGTCACACAGGATCTTATATTTGCAGGTTATGTTCAAACAGGCGCATTAAGTATGCATCCGCCTCTAATGCAGATCTTGATGAAATAGCGCGGCGATCCCGCTTCGAAGAGAAAGTGACGCTTTCAGATCCTGCGAAGAAAATGCAAAGCGTTCTCTGAATAACATGCATTTTCACGACTTCCGACGCACGCGGCGAGACCTCTCTCAGACTCATTAAATCAGTTAATTTGCTTCCACAGAATGTCAAGCAGTAGGTAGTCATCATGAAAATGCATATCGATCCAATCATAGAATGTATCATACCTGTTGCTTCTGAAGCAGTGGAGACCGCTGACAAATCCGTGCGGCTGTTCTACCTGAAAATAAAGAGCGGAACACGTTTTCAGCATCCCCGTCCGTTTCGCAACGCCCGCCGAAACGCCCGGGCGCAATAATCAGCCTCATTAAATCAGTTAATTTACTCCCACTGAATCATCGAGGGCTATCTGAGTCATCATGCAATCAGATTTTATAAATGTTCCGATGTCACGCTATTGAAACACCTCCGATCGCGATCGAGCCCAACAAGAATCGCGTTTTACGAATGCGAATAGTCTTCTTCCGCAGGCTGCGCAAATACGCCGATCGCGATATGGAAATGCGATCCAAATCGGCCCCAACCACGATCGAAAGTGACCGCGTGACACCGGCATTAGCAACTATTACGAACCTGCAGCACCGAAGCGAAGTAACCTTCTTGGTCAAGTTCAGCGATACGCATTGCCGTGCAGTCATTTCTGGGAACGTCACCTGTAAGAATACGAGACACTTTTATTCGAGGTTTCGGAGCATTAGATATATGTGAGCGTGTGATCGAAAATATTAACACAGGCGCAGGTCAAGCTACACGTTTCTTGCAAGTCTACATGCAGTTCTGAGGCACCAGTGATTTGACCTAAGAGCAACCCATCTCGCGTGACACGCCTAGGCTTAACTGGGTAAGCACGTCAACGGGGGGACGACTAGGAAGATTCGCTAATAGTGTCAATAAAGATAATGAGTAAAAAATGGTAGGTTAAGGACACAACATAGTGCAGTATCACCGGTATCACTTCAGACATGCAAGCGCACATTTAAATACGAATATTCACCTATGTTCGGCCGTCGAAAGGAAGGAATACACGACGCTCCTGCACGCCAGCACAACACCATTCACATGATCCAAAATCCAAATGCGATGACCCACGTGGCGCATTTCCGCTTACAGTTACCGCGTAGAGCAGGAAAACATTACATTTAACTGAAGTAGCATTTTGTGCACTGCCCTCTACAGGCTAAACATCAAAACAAAAGTTTTAAATTTATATTTTTTCTAGCCCAGTTGCTATCATTCGGATATCTTGGAAAACAATATTAATACGCTTTTATAAAAATTTTGATTTCTATATTTCAAGAAATGAACGTATTACAGATTATTGACAACAAAAACATGGCCTTTGAGATATAAGTTGACTCAGTTTGCAATTTCGGAGGCTATGTAAAAAAAAACTTGAGTTGCAATAGAGAGATGATAGCGCTGGGCGCTGCTGTCGCATTTAATGGACATGCTTGTAGCAGGTGCGGCCTATTTTACTTGCTTAATGTTTCTCTCGAGAAAATTAAGACTTACCAAGGTTCTTTTTTTTAGAGTTGTTTATCATGAATTGTTCGAAGTAGAAGAAAACAGTCACTGCTACCGTCAAACACTTCGTTAGCCTTCTCTGCTCGCAAAAACACCTTTTAAATCAGTTTCTTTACAAAAATAAAAAGAACAGAGCTAGTTCAACGAAGACAATCAGCGCATCGCCAAATCGCCAACATAAGCCAACAACTGGAAGCAACACGAGCCAGCTCGAGCCGATATTTTTCGTTCACGACTTTCCTTTCTCCGTGGCGCGTAGCGCTGTACGTGGTTACCGTAGTTCACGACGTTCAGCCAGAGAATACGAGTAAATTCGGTGGTTTTCAACACGGCCAAAAATATTCACTGACCCCTTTTACGGATGTGGGCGGAGAAGGCCCGAGAATACACTTGAACCAATCACCAATTCGTAAGGGAATCGGTGTTAGCCAGCCGCTTAGCTTCCGTTTGCTGGAGGAACGCCACTGCAGCTAACTTACAAGAAGGTCATCGTTTGGACTGTAGAAATAGCTCTTTTACCTCACCTTTCTGCTTTTTTTTTCTGCCATGGCATGCCGCGCACAAAATGCCCTGTCGGATAAAGAACGTGCCCCTTCCCTTGAAACAAATTTCTGCCTACGCCACTGCTCTCTTGCTTTTCTTTTCCCCTGCCAAACAGGATTAATGCTGGAATTATTCAGTGCACAACAAAACGGAGTCGACCCATCTAAGGCAGCATGAGATAACAAAGTGCTTTCTTGGCTGCTGTTGCCAGAAACTGGCGTACGAGCCTAACCTGCCCATTCCCTCAACGAGTTTAAATAGCGCACTTCAAATAGTGCCACTGCAGATGCTGCATCAGCATATAACAAACATAAACCTTTGCTGTGCTAGAATCACCCCTGCACACCCCAAAAAGTGGCAAGATTTAACCAGAAACTCATTCGGATGTATGCCAGTTGAGTGCCACTTTCACTTACCTATAACTGTATGGAATGAATGGTTTGATCATCGACTGTTTACTCTTTAGAGAAATACTCTAGTACACCGTGGAAACCATTCCTTTTCCCATACTTAGGATCAAGATGACCAATATTTGTGGAAACCTGCCCATTTAGATGCAACCACTCACCGGCTTGGAAGGTGCAGACAACACAGCCACGTGTGCAAACAATTTGTAAGTGACAACGTGTCAAGGACAAGAGGTGAGGAAAACAGGAAGTCGACACAAAGGACAGGTACTTGAAGGACCCTTTATTTGTTTTTAGATAAATTATACACTAGAAACTTCCCTAGCACTTACTCGTGTAATTATGAAAGCTCCAGATATTTACACTGAACTAGTTATAACCAATTTCCTCGAAAATTAAAAAAAAAAAAAGGGGGAAAAAAAGGCAGGGAAAGCTGCTAGCACTGGTCAACTCTTCGTCAAGGCAGCCGCACCAAGAAACACATACAGGGCCGCAGCTATGTACACCCCGCGTCATCTTGTCTACTGCCACAGAGCCTCGAAAGTATCTCTCACATGAAACAGCCAAACAAGTCCAGTTCGTGCAGCAGCCTAATAAGGAAAAAAAAAAAAAAAAAAAAAAGATAACAAAGCGCCATGTCTTGTTAAAACAATGGTGTGTGTGTGTGTATTGGTGTGGGAAGAGGGGGGAGAAAATTAATTGTGTCGACTCGTCGCACCACCAACTCTGGTAACTGCACCCTAGTGAAAAATGCAGTTTTGTTCTCCCCCCTTTCCCTCGAAAAGAGAAGTCCTCGTTGCCCGCTATTTATTTACAACAGGAAGGAGCTGTCTGAGAAAAAAAAAAAAGAATGCTGCTCATTATGTACAAGGCGGCTAACAGCGATCGACACGTTAAATCGGCGCAATTTGATACACAAGGACGAACAAAAAGAAGTGTGGGAGAAACGAATAGGACTCCTTGAGCTAAGTAAACGTCTAACAAAAGTGACAGCTTCCTCTGGCCAGTAAACGAGCCGTTCCCTGGCCGAGGTAGAAGCTATGGGCGGCGTTCCTTGGTGCCTACGGTAAAGTTCATCCTAGCAACGAAACGTATAACCCCTTTCCCACATCCCACGATGCTTCGCGTGACCTAGGCGAAAATTTCCCAAATCATTCGATTGGGATTGAACAACTCAATACTGCTTGCCACACGGTGCCCTCGTAATGAGCTTTGCAGCAGCTTCTTTTCCTAATTACACATTTGCAGCAGTAACTTGTTCCCACCTATCACAAATTACCACTTCTTGTCCCGAGAAAACAGCACTGCGCACCGAGCCAATGCTGGCAAGACGCGGTACCACGATGAAGACGTTATGACATGACACTGCGGATCTCCGCACACCGTACGGTCAGATGGGCAACACAAAATGCAAAACGAAGCCAAGCACGCGCTTTCGCTGGGCCAAAAGCAAAAGCCAGAAGTCTTGCGACATGCACGTTTCCTGCTTGGCGTACTTGAAAAGAAGGTAAAGGCTAGCATGAGGCAACGAAGCGAGCGCGCCCGATGTTTTCGGTCGCGACGTGATTACGGGCCCTTCGCACGCGGTGAAATAAGTAACCTCTTAAACTGTGGGTGTACCCGACATGTAGTTCCCCTAGTTTGCATTCCCACAAGTGCAGTGTAGCTCCCCTCCCTCCCCTGACGACGACAAGACAGCACATCCATCTGTTCACCTTAGTTTTCTGAATGCTGCAATTCACGGCCTTCCATCCAAGTTGCTCGCTGGGCTAGTGTGCCCTCAGGTTGAGCGAGACAGGCCCCTCGAGAGAAGCATCTCCGACGAGCCTGTCAACATACTATGCAGTGCTGCCAAGGTTCTAGACATGTCTTGTGTGGCCTAAGAGATGTGAACACCGGAAACGCGAAATGGCCAGCATCACACCTGCCGCACCAGCCTCAGGGTGTCAATACCACTGACGCGGTGAGTGTGAAAAGAACCTTGCGCAAGCACCTGCCGTGTTCCAGTTACGAATGCAGCCTGAACGCTAGCATTCAAATGGCCGGCATCTCGGGTTCGTGTAGTGTGCGAACTGTGAGGCTCCCAGCAGCAGTGTTTCGGAGTGCGCAGAGATGAGCCAGAAATTGCCACTACGAAATCACAAACAACACCCAGTCATGCTCACGTCAACCTCGTTCCTTTCTTATGTACACACACATCCCAGAGAAAATATTAAAATAAAAATGGGGTGGGCCTAAGGTAAAAAAAAAGAAGCATATACACACACACACACACATGCAAACCTCAGTCACGACATGCACACAGTTACACACGCACATCACCCAGCCTCGAGTCCTTTCACACGGGGAGTCGTCAGTTTGGGAGGAGGCGGGCACAAAGGGTGGGGAGTCCGACACAGTTCAGTACTTTCGGCCAGCGCGACACTCGACAAAGAGGGGACAGTAGGCCTGCCCTTTGTGACGTATGCCGTTCTATCGGAGACGCACAGTCAACAGCGTCGCCTGCTCCGTAGCAAAAGGGGCTCCGATGCTGCTTCAATTCGAGCCTGTCTAAGCAAGACGAGAGCCACTGAAGCTCGGAAGCGGGAGATGATGCTGTGCCCTCAAAGCACGCTGCTGCTCCGTGCTAGCGACACATTGAAAACCCTACCCCACTCCTCACCGATGAACAGCTTGAACACTTAGAAAAGATAAAGAAAAAAAAAATGGTACAAGCTACGCGTAATCCCTTCCTTGCGAGTGCAACACAAATGGGGTAAAAAAAAAGAGAGAATGTCAAGCAGGAACAGAGCCAGGTCAAGCCCCCCACACACAAAGTACACCTAGATGTCGTCGTTGCAGCGGGATGTCTTGCCGCAGGTTGCAAGCGCCATCGGGGTTTCGGGCGTAGAGGCAAGTTGAGCGCCACCGCCACGGTGGCCCGCACGGCCCCGTGCCTATAGCGGCAGAGGCGGCAGCAGCGGAGCTTTCTTCTTCTTCTTCTACCACACAGCGGCAGACAAGAGTCCTTTAAAGTTTGAGCTCGTTGGCCACCTTGGAGGCGATGTTCTTGAAGCCGATGGAGGTGCCCGAGATGCGCTTGAAGCGCACCCCGTTGAGCGAAAGCCGCGGCAGCTTGCACACCTCGATCTCCCACTGGACCAGAGAGTCCGTGTTGGGGTCACCATGCACGCACAGCAGCAGGAACTTCTCGCGCTGTTCGTAGTCGCAGTTGTTCTTGTCGAGGACTTTGCGGATCTCCTGCATGATCTCAGCGGGGTCCCGCGACGACGTCGTCTTCATGCTCCAGGTGAAACGCAGCGACCGGGGCTTCACTTGCTCCTCGTTCATCGTCCTGCGAAAGGTCACAAAAAAGAAGCGCAGCATAATGACATTCAAATGTCAAACGTGATCAGCCTAGGGCAATGGTAAAGAAAAGAAGGAAAGTAACAGTGAAAACAATATTATGCACAAACAACTAATCTTTTCAGGTAATGAGGCTCGCAGAGGAGCACGTTGCTTCCTCGCAACAGAGTAAATCGCAGCACACTTTTTCTTGTATAGCGAATTGTAACGCTTTTCTCTTCGTAGACGAATTTGTACATCATTAAAACTTGCATATGTATAAAGCCTATCATTTCATGGCCAATTGTGTGCGTTGCTAACCTTTACGCACTTTCTACGTTGGACAAGCTACTAGCCACATAAGATATTGATCAAAGTATTTCGTACATATTCTCTGCAATTATGGCTCAGTAAAACCCATCATGATGCGATTTCATATGAGCAAGCTCTCCATAATGTGCATGCCAAATAACTATCTACACTTAGTTGCCCTTGGAACTCTTGCAGTTTCAAGACCTGGGTGTGCTACTTCCAAGATATCGAACAATCTCTTGGCCATTGCTCTCCCTTCGCAGCACAGAAGTCATCCCAATCACGGAAGCACATAATTATGCAAAGCTGCTTAAATGCTGCGCTATAAGCATAGGTCGGCAAAACATGTGGAGCTCACTCAGACTAACTCATGAAATATGTTGTGCCCTTGGGACTTACTCGGACTCGGATTCCCCAGACTTTTCCTCAACCGGACTCACTCGGACTCAGATTCCCTAAAATTTTTCCCAGCCGGACTCACTCGGACTCAAACTCACCAAAATATTACTCTCCCGGACTCACTCAGACTCAGACTCACACCTTGATCCGAGTCTGAGTGAGTCGACTCATGAGTGAGTTTGCCGACCTATGGCTATAAGCATTTCGTGTATTGTACCATTTATTTATACTAACGTGTTCACCTCTGACATGCACAGCAACTCTCGCTCAAAGACTTCTGCTTTACTCATGCCATACGGCAGCAACGGGACGAACCAGTCCGTTGCTGAGCAACGCATCAATGAACCACGCAGTACCCATTAAACTCATAAACGGCTGCATGATGATGTGGTGTGTATGCAGCGGTGAAAGGGACACATACGAGCATCAAATACTAAGAATGTACGGTTTGTTAAGGGGGGGGGGGACTAATTGTTAACGGTCGATATGACACGAGTGTTAAAAGCTATGAAATATTCCAGTGGAGCCCAACTGCTAGATGAATACCAATGCAAATGCTGTTAGCTATAAAGCAACTGCTGAAATGAGTCATGTGTGAGCAGCCTATACACTAGGGCTCTCCTCTTACACTTCACTCTGGACATGCTGTGCCATATGTCTATGCATGGTGCACGTGTGAATATAATATTACAGCAGGATTGTGCAATTACAGTAGAATCTCAGTAAACGGAAATTGCTTAATCGGAACTACTGCTTAAACCAAAAAGGCTCTTGATTGGTTGGTATTGTACTTGAGTAAGCAAAACACAAAACTTGTCACATGGAACCGAAACTTTTGCAATTCTCTCTAAGCAAAACCACAGAAGTTAACTAAAGGACACTTGCTGAAAGAGAGAAAATTTTTAACATATCCTTGCAGCCCTTGTATTCTATACAGAATGCTATCTAAACAATGACAGATACCCTCTAGTCTTGTGAAACCGCTATTGTGTGCTATTGCACTGTCAACTGAAGCAGTAAGAGTTTTGGTTTCTGTTTTTTTTTTTAGGTATATCAGCAGCTCCTTGAAAAAATATCTAGCAAGGCCAAGCCCATTCTAGCTGTCAACCAAGGCCAATACCACAAACTAGCCGATACGTACATTTCTTTATGCTTAACACATCTAAAAATGTTAAAAGAGAGTGTACGGCTAACATTGCTGCACCTCTGAACACATTCCTCAGCAAACGCAGCTCTTCAATTAATCACAACACATTTCCCTGGAAACTTCACGTTCCGTTCAACAAGATTCTACTGCATATATGAGAGTTAAATTCTGCCCAGCGCCATGTAGGTTTTAAAGAATTATTTTGTTGCCATTGAAGAGCGACACATACCCAGTGGCGCATACCAAGTGACTCCGACGGTTGGTTTCGAATCCGGTTCCCTCAGCACAGCTGCCCGATGCTCTACCCATCAGATACAAGTTGGCGGGAAAACGGTTAGAATACAGGCATAGTAGATAGGTATATATTGAAAAGTGCACGAAGAATATTTAACAGTGGTAATTTCATTAGTTCACTGTAAAGAGAGCATTACGTATGTCTTAGTTAAATGTACCACAGTAACTATTGTGAAGTGTACTATGAACATGTAAAATATGCGACTGATGCCGCGGTTCCAGCCATTCCCTGCTTCAACAGCCTCTGGGCTTGCGCACTAGTGGATGACATTATGTCGGAGGCCATAGATTACAAGCTTGCTAGTTCTTTTAATCCTTTATAGCTGGCACTGCAATTATAATAAAATGTAGTGGAAGGAAACGATGGTCAGCTGCAATCAGCTGATGATGAGTGTTCTTTTGTGTACAGATAAAGGTGATATGAAATGAGTCACAGCAGATGCAAAAAGACCATGGCATAAAAACAATGCACGTTATCAGACTGACAAAGCATATTGTAGGCTAAATCTGAAACATGTAACAGTCATAATACGGATGTGAAATAAACTATTTTGACATTTATGTGTGTGAGGGTCACGTACGACATGTGGACAGTGTGAATCTGCTGCACGTAGTCACGGCAAAGACTGACTTAGAATGTCACGCAGATACCCGATTACTGACCACTTAAATGCATGAAGCATAGCACAGACATAACTCAGCTGATGTGCTCAATACAGACTGCTATGTACAGTTGAGCAACAACTAAACGATGGCTAGATGGTTCCTATTTAGAAGTTAGGTGGATACAGTGCCTTAAGTACATCAAGAATCAATAACCAAAGAACAAGCGCTGTAGTAACGCTTGTTTTGTGGCCTTTGTTTCTTGTTGTTTTTGTTTCAAGTCACACCGTTTCAACCTCAGTTCTAAATTACACTTGAGGGTTTGAATGAATACCTTGCCCAGTCAGGCAAAATTTAAAAGCCCACTATGATGTTTTTGCAATTTGCAGTAACATGGTCAGCCATTTCTTTTCCTGGAAGTTATTTGAGCATTGCGAACTGCAACGGCTATGCTAGTTGACATTACATCTTGTTTACAACGCAATGATCACTAATCGCTTCTTTCTAATCACGAAACAAGAGCACGACCAACTACCAACTAAATCAGGCTACCAGTATAGTAACTAACACCACAATTTTTCTGTGCGTACGTTTCGGTGAAATACTCCTTAACGCTTAAGCAGACTCAGTACCAGCAGGTCAGAACTATTGTTTTCCCTTTTCTTTTTTAAAATCAGAACAGATCAATATTGTAATACAATGAAGCTGAGTTAATGTTTCTTGCATATTTCCAAGTCCAGAGGCACAAGCTGTAAAGAGGGTTGGGCAGGTTGACGGGGCAGTGAATCATGCAAAATCTTCAGGCCATGCTGTTGTACCATGCTTTACACTTTAAGCACCCCACATGCCAGCCCACATAAATATCATGCGGTAAGACACATTTTGCAGGAGAAATTCTACTTGAATGTAATGTTTATAGCTGCAGCGTTCGGAGCTTGTTTCACAAAGACATCAATTAACATCCTACTGCCACTGCATTAGCATCTTGATATTGCCCATGGCAACAAAGCAAGTTGCTGTAAACCGAACTATTGTACTGTTGACTTAGTAACGGAAAGTATCAGCTAACTGGTTGAAGATCATTAGACCAAATTCTTGATCGGGAATGACAAAGAAACCCAAAGAGCATTTGCAAGGCCCAATGTTATTACAGGAATGCCCACTAGGAACATGTGCAATCACGTCCAGTACAAGTTGCAGCATGCTGCCCGTGGTCAAAGTGGTGCCAACACTGTTTGGTGGCACCGACGACAAAGAAAACAGTGATGTAAACGCTGCTTCAGCTACCAGTATTTGCAAAACCAGTTTCGCGTTTCTTGGTGTTACAGCGTAGGCTTGGGGCCCTTTAACCATGCCCACCGTGTTGCAACTCATATTGACCACCACTGTACATGTTTTTACAGTGTAAATACATATACATCTATTGACTGTACTATTAGTTTTCCAAAAGTATATATGGAATAGTCGTTATTGTTACATTTACCATGAACGTACAGTCAAATCAACCTGTCAACGCTATTCCCCCCTTTATTTTCACCTATTTGAGCGTTTGTATTAGACTAAGCCAGATACCATTCATACCAATGGTAGAATTTCTCCCGTTATTTGGTAGTGTCACAAGAGGCCAGCATGCAAACCCATAAAAAAGCCCGTTAAGGCTCGTTTCACACAGCCATCAAAAGCTCCATCACATCACTGCGCGTTCTGTCACGAGATAACATTCTATTGCCTCATTCTTCCATAAAATGTCCCTCTGGTGACATTTGTTGATGATGTTAATATAGATGACAAATGCAGATTCCACGACTGCGACATCACGGAGCATTCGACGGCCCTGTGAATCATGCCCAACACGGCAAGCGAAGCGATTCCCTGCCGCGGTGAGCGGTCATGCATGCGTATCGGGTGGGAGGGGAAAAAGGGAGGGAAGCACAACAAGCACATTGCTCGGGAAGTGAATCCAGCAGCGCATTGTTGCAAACAGTTTCACGTCGCTGCTGTATTCCATTGCTGCCAGACTCGCAATTCACCACCAGTGCAGGTTGCATTGAAAGAAAGAAAGAAAAAAAAAAGCAGCAGCCTCTCTGAAGATAACAGCGAGAAAGAAGGAGTCTACGAACAGGACTGTTAAAACAGAGCAGACCAAAGGGTTCCCAAGACAGCACATGATTACAAAATAAGAGACACAGGAATAATAATAATAATAATAAAAAGAAACAGGATGACGGGCGTGAGGTGAATAATACCTTGTCCTAAGCTCTCGTGGCAAAGGTGGTGGAGTAGCATTGTAGCTGGCAGCACTGAAGGGACAGGACCAAAAGAGTCAAGACATCAAAAATTGAGTCAGGGATGTGAAAGAACTCAAAACGAAGAAAAATTAAAACACATGTGGCAGTAAGGTGAGTAGGAAGAACACACTCTGAAGAAACAGGCCAGGAAAGATGCGTTGGAAAGAGCACGTGAGAAGCTAGAGTTTTTTTTAGCAAGAGAAGTATTGCAGACAAAACGCAATGCTGCACCAGCTGCCGAGCGGTTGCCACCGTTTTTTCTTTCTTTCTTTCTTTTTGAACGGTGAAGTGACAAATAAGTGCTCTGCCATCACTAAAATGGATGGAACGGCTCGGACTACAGCGCAGCAGTGCGTTTTGAGGGATGTATTGAAAGATGACCATTTCTGAAAATGCCCACTCTTTGCGCATGTTGAGTTACAATGGTCAGGTGCAACTTCAGAAGGCAGCACCATTTTCTCCTCAACAGCGGATGAATGAGAGCCTGTGCCCATGGATATGCAATCTTGCCTGACGTCACGAGCCGAATTATTTTTTTTAACTGCGAAGACACTTGGCGGTCGTGCTTCAGTCATCTGGGGAGTGCCTCTTCTGGCTTTTATGATGTATACCTGATTGAAGAAGCCAGCATGCCAAATAAAGCAGCACACCTCCAGCAGACCAGTTTCAAGTTCAATGCACACATGCAATGGCCCTGCCGGCATTATAGTAGCACTGAACATCTTTCTCAGCGAGTTTAATGCCTTTCAACGGGTTCCCATTCCTCTATTCCCTCCAAGTTCTGTTTAACGACGTTCATTTGCATTTTCCTGGCAGCCTACTAAAGACTGCCTCTGCCAGCACACACTGTGGCAGAAGTCAGAGTTTCATATAGATACACCAGAGGGAACTCTGGCGCTAGTGTCTATGGGAGCTGCAACACACGGCGCTTCAGCCAGCATGGGAATGATGGTTAGTACGTACACGGATTTGTGTAATCTTCGTTCTTCCAGCTCTGTTTGGTTCCGTTTAGCTGTGTGTGGCCTGAATCCGCTTTGCCGCAAGACGGAAGTTCAGCAAAGGTTTAGCAGTTATGCTTCACCACCTTGACCTTTTTAGGCTCACCAATTCAAATTGGCTGACGAAGTTCACAACGGTCCGTTCTTTTAATCAGAACCAGAAACCAAAACACAGCAATAAACAAAGTCACAAGTGCGTTTGAAGCCGCAAGCACGAAGACTAGACAAATCTGTGTATTACGCATCATTCTCATGGTGGCTGAACGATCACAGCGCCAGAGTTCTCTCTAGTTAATTTTGGGAAACTATGGCAGCGAAAACATGTAAACCTGGTCTGGTAGTGCCACATTTCACTGACTGGGCTTATTAAGTGCTTTCAGACATTACACTAGAGCGTGGCCGAGAGCAAAGGTCATGTTGTGCAAAAGTGAAAGCATCCCCAAAAGAGATGAAACCCACGACGATGCTCCAGCTGAAGTCTCAAGACCCCAAAGGACTAGCCTATGGCAGCACAGTGGCAGCAAAGATTTAAGTGCATTAGATGCACTTAAATCTGCATGGCATGCGGCGGCAACCCTTCCAGGGAGCATGACTTCAACCTATGGCGCTGCACACAAGTCCCAAATGGTTAATGCTCTACATCTATGGCATCAACGGTATGTTTGAAAAACGTGCCATATTTCCAACTCCTTTTTTTTTTTTTTTTTTTTTTTTTTTTTTTTTTTTTTTTTTTTTTTGTCCGGCAAGAGCTGTCACCGAACGAGGTGCATGGAATTATTTTTTAAAAAATTTCTTGCCCCGCTGACCTTTCATTTTGCACAGCGGAAAGTTTTGTTTCGTTTCAAGGGCAGTTTCCATTTGTAATGCTTACAATAGCTGATGTCTATCCAGTTGCTAATCAAAGCATAACCGCTTGGTACTAAGAAATCTGTTCCCTAGAGGAGTTCGCAGGTGGGAGCTGGTATATGAATACAAATGATGTCACCATATACAAATGACGCTTTTGCACCTGCACAACTTTCTCCTTGAGAATCGTGAAAACTAACTGCCTCTTGGCGGCGGTGAGATCCACTGTTACCAAGAGTTTCTCACTTTTTATTTTATAGGTGCGCAACCGTACAGTTTTCTTTGATGCGCTTACATACACAGCGATTGTGCTGTGGGTGAACACGCTAGCATTCCTTTTAGGAGTGATCAAGTTGCAAATCCAAGTAGGACTGCTGCCCAAATGCCAAATTGAAATCAGACTCACTGCAGGTCAGCCGCTGAGATGCGGAATTGCTGACCAGTTCGAAATTGAGGAGATACTCAAACAAGGAGAAACTTTTTAGACGCATGCCCGCCACAACGATCCTGACTGGCACAGGTGACAGTAATCTGGTGTGCACAGTTTTCTAAGCCTGTGAAACATATTTACTCCAATGGACACTTTTTTTTATAAATATTGTTTTTCATATAATGAATCTATACCAATTGGAAACCATTTGTCACCTTTATAGTCCCTAAAAAGATCACATTATTATTATTTTTTTTTAAATAGGCTACTCTGGATATGTTAAATCTGCAATTGGCAAGAATATTTCACCCTCAAAGGCTGACTGGTCCCTGCTAAACACCCTCTCAAAGGAATCACTGCAACTAGGGGCACTGTACTGCTGCATGAAACTGCATGAACGCATGGAAGACACAGTAGCAAATAAGCACACCCATTTTATTAACCGAATGGGGGCTATGCAGGTTTGATGCCACCTTCATTTACATCAGTTAGTGGATGAATGTGTAAGAAAGAGATCTTTCATAATGCTTGCTGTATGTTTGCTTTTCATGTAGGCCACACTTTATTTATTACAGTCCCATTACTAATTTATCAGGTGACAGCCTTATATGTCTCATGAGCCAAGGCACTTTGCAAAGACTGCTGACGCCTAGGCGTCAACGAGAACAATCAAGTATCACATGATCAGAGATGATGTCATGATGATGTCATCACAGGACATCGTCGAATGGTCAAAGGTGGCTCAATTCTGGAGATAGTGCAACAACAGGTGAGGTGCTGAAATCCTTAGAGTAAAGTGGCTGAGTGTCTCGTGAGAGTGTACGCTTTGCCTCTTCTCTCCTGAAGAGTTAGCTAGAAAGAACTGTAAATTTTTTTTATTGATGTTTTCATTACTGCCCTTTCATGCAAAATGACATCATTACCTACTACTAATATCTACATGGTTATGTATAATGCATTCTGCACCACCTTACTGCGTCATTATTCTTTATGCACGTTTAATATTCTACAGTCACAGCAAATTTGCAACTGTTCTTACTACTTTGTGTTTTAAGCCCAGTGTGCGACATGTAGAGGGCAAAAACCCACCCAAACCTTCAGACAATATTTGTTGCCAGTTCTCAGACAACCTGCAAACACTTGGCTAAAGTGGACTGCATGGATCTGAATCCAACTGGCCATGTTGTTAAAAACAAGCTACGATTTGAGCATTCAAGAACTTTCTGCAGGAGCAATTATGTGTGCCTTTCAAATCCAAACGGCAGTCTACAAGACTCGATCAAGACAGCTTTGCGAAGCAGAACAAAAAGCGGGCATTGCTGCCTTTTGTTACACGTTTTCACCATGCACCAGAATATGCCACTGAAGTGCAAGAAACACCACAAAAATCACACTTTGTTAGTACACAAGAGCTCTTTTGAAGCTACAAGCCCAAATAGTGTTCAAATTTTGCGTAAGCCGTTATACCAGCTTGCACAAGTTGTTTAGGAATTGCAGCACGTATGGACTTTCCCACAAAATAACCAGCTGTTAGAGATTGAACAACTATACATGCACACAAAAAGCCAACTTTTTAGGCATAATTTTTAATAAAGGGAAATAGATCCACCATCCGTTTGTAGCACGAAGCCACAAGGAAATCCGTACGGATTTCTCAGAAAGAAAAGCTTCTTAGTTGCCGGAAAATTCGTCCTGGTCCGGGGTTCGAACCCGGGACCAACGCCTTTCCAGGGCGGTCGCTCTACCAATTGAGCTAACCAGGAAGCTAGCAATTGGCAGCGCGAGGGCGAATCCATCGACAACTCGAAGCACATGGACCTTTTGTACAGGTTCACCTCTGCACACAAGTAGGGCTGCAGCATGATTGAACTAGAGCATTAAAAAATGCACGATTCCCCTAACTAAAATGTATAAGCGCAAATAATGCCTGTGGGGTGGATACATGTGGCTAATATTAGGCAACAAAGTGCTAGCTCAGTATCAATTAAAGTCCGCTGCTGTCATGTTCCGTGCACTTAGGTACTGCTGGTAGCGGCTTGCTTCATATTTTTTTATAAGCACGCCTACCACGGACAAAAAGAATGCTGTCAGCTCAGCTGCAAAGTGGCAAAGAAGCTGGCACACTATCGCACTATGCTTAAACGACTCGGCACTAAAGCGCTGCAAAGTTTCAAAGCAGCTGGCACAGTATCGCACTATGCAAAAATGACTCAGCAGTGAAGCAAAGTCAGTGTTGGGCAAACCACAGCTGCCATGATCACTTGTACAAACGTAAGTATTTGCGCTACGTGGCCGAGTTCAAGTTTGAAGGACACACCGACTGCAAATTTTAAGCGAAAGCTTTCTATTGGTATAAAGAGCCAGGACTAGAGCCTCAAAGAGTATTCAAACAGCGTAACTGTAGCGCAGAAAAGGCATACAGGCTCAATAAGAAACAGAGGTGAAAAATCGCTCAGCAAGGAATGTCACTGGAGCCATTGTTATCTCAAGTGAACTTCCCTGTACAACTCATTCTCCAGCCTCCCTCCATCCTTTGCGGAACTTCTACCTTGTTTGAAAGAAACACACAGAGCTTCGTGTGCATTGTTGGCACCATAGCTTCATAACAGCACATTAGAAGAAAATATGGCCCTAGTGTTTATGGCAGCTGCAACACTTGACACTTCAGCCAGCATGAGAATGATGGGTAGCACACGGATTTGCCTAATCTTTGTTCATTAAACTCCATCTGGCTCTGTGTGACCCACTAACACTTTTTCGCAAGACAAAGTTCACCAGAAGTTCAGCAGTACCAACACACCACCTTGAATCTTTTAAGCTCAGCAATTCAAATCAAATTTCAAGGCTCACGAGACATTCTTTGATATGGAAGAAAAGTCAAAATGCAAAAATAAACATAGTCACAAGAGTGTTCGAAGCCGCAAGCATGGAGGCCAGGCAAATGCACGTGCTACCCATCATTCTCATGGTGGCTGAACAAGTGCGGCGCCACAGTTCCCTCTAGTAAATGTAATAACTCTCGATTGGCACCTCTACCATTGTCTGCTACAACCTAAGAATAAATACAAGCACCGCCCCCTGAACTGCCATTCCCCTGTGCAAAAGAGTCATGCTAGGTGGTGTCCATAGTAACTAAGTACTTTTCTGCTGCAAGTGTAAATACTACGCATGTTAGTAATTAAAAGTTCACTGCCCCCCACTTAAAATGTTATGTTTCCCCATGACAGGAAGTTCATGTTTTCGACTGAATACCAGGGACACGAACATGTGTGCATGGCAAAATCAGCTACCTGAAATAACACACCTTAGATGTTTTGATGTCACGGAAATGAGCGAATGCATATGAATAAGAATTGTTGGGATTTAACGTCCCGAAATCACGATATGATTATGAGTCACCGTAGCGGAGGGCTCCAGAAGTTTCAACCACCTGGGGTACTTTATAGTGCACCTAAATCTAAGTACTCGGGCCTCAAGCATTTTTGCCTCCATTGGAAATGCAGCAGCCGCAGCTGGGATTCGATCCCGCGACCTTTGGGTCAGCAGTTGAGTACCATAACCCCTAGACCACCGTGGCGGGTGCGAACGCAATTGAATGGGGAATCTATTGCGATTTTCTCTGGGTGGGACACAGTTACAGCTGTGGGCGGAGCTTACGTTTATCCTTAGGTTGCAACGGACTACAGACTACATTTGCTGCCAAACTCGTCAGATTACGAGATAGGGTGAAAAGAGGTGTACCAGTGCCTCACCTCTTGCTGAACTTGGATGAGAGCTTGCTGAAAAAGGACTGCCGCCCCGAGACGGAGGACGTGTCCTGCGACTGCTGGGGCAGGCCCGAGCCACCCGAGCCCGGTCCGTTGTAGGTGCGGCGCGTCTGGCCGCTGTGAAAGGTGCTGCGGTTCACAGTCCCCCCTAGGGAAGGGCCGGTTCGTGTGCGACGGCAGCGGGGACGCCGCCAGGCTGCCCTGCACGGCCCCGCCTCCACTCTTGGCCCCTCCCGCACTGCTCAGGGGGGGGAAGGGGGGGGCAAGTGAGAGAGAATAAAGCGGGGTTGGGGGGGGGGGGGGGGGGGGTAACAGAGACCTCTGTGAGATCATGATGCTCCTACACAAAAGTCGCACAAAAGCCAATGCCAATCAAAGCACCCAAAAGCCCTGCACACAAAAACACTGTCTTTCTGCTTCTGCCACAGAAGATATTAGATAGATTTGACCACTCACATAAACTACTATAAATGCAGAGAGGAACAAGTACCTGTCTCTGCAATACTTTGGCCCTGAGGTCACAATAAATAAACAAATAAATAAAATAATTAATCGCTACAAAAACAGACATTTTGAGTTAAGTGGCCTTTTGCAACAGGTGAGCTTTAACACTTTAAACATAGGACAATCACAGAAACCATTCCACAAAATTCCAGCTTATAGCTTTTGCCATTTGCCACCCGTTGTACCGTGCATCTAGTTCCTATGGCTGTCCCATGTCCAAAGCGTTGCAATTTTGCTACAAGCCCTTGGCATGGTCTTCAGTGAAGGCTTTCATCTGCAGCCATTTCAATGGACTGCATGAATCAGGCTCAATAAAGGCTGACCTAACCGTTTCCACATATAAGCAGCACTATCAATATGATCAAAGGTTCACCGTCTGTTTTCTTCACATGGCTCTGACTACGTCAAGTTCCTCTCTTCTCCGGATTTCTTTTATTTGCTCATGCAACACAAGATTCTCATGAAATAACCTTATACAGTTTAACTAACCTTTTTATAAGAGACATGCACTGGGGAGCAATTATTGCCTCTTATATGAGGTGTCTCTTTAAGCAGGGTACCACATATGCGTTTTCTTAACACCTGTTTTAATGTAGCCACACTGGTGTCCCTTATACCCAATTGTCTGTTACATCAGTGTCTCTTATAAAGGAATTTGACTGCATTATCAATATCAATTGACACAAGCCACTTTTAAATGGCATTGACGAGAAATACACACCTTAACCTAGTCCTTACTCATGCAATGTTTCTGTATATACGATACAACCCTGCATGCGAAGTTTAAGGCTGGTTAGCACTCATGCAGACAAAATAGGGAAAAAAAAAAGAAAAAAAAAGGCCGGCAGAGCTTCATAGCTGATACACTACGCACATTTTGTGGAAGACATGTATTCGAACAGCGAGTTGTTTGAAATATTCACACAACTGAACATGACTGAGCATTCCTAGTCAAAGGCTACAACGACGTGCAGTAAAAAAAAAAAAGAATCAAGGGCTTCATGGTAAGTGAACCTGTTCCCTCATCTGAAAGCTACACGAAGAAATAAATCCAAAACAACCCTTCAGGGGAGGAGAATTCGTTTTTTGTAATGTGTGGCTAAATAAAGTTATAACACGGAGCAAACATTGGTTAAGGTGACACTTAAGAGATGCACAAGATCTGTTGAGGCTGACGAAGTATAAACTTTAAAAAATATGTCTAGACAACGTTAATAGGTAGATTACAAAATGAAATGATGCCCAAGTTAGCATTTTATACAATTCCGTGCTGGATCACTGGCACATTTCGTGGCATCACCAGTTTCAAACCTTTACTTTTTGCATTTGGGCTCTGGTACAGTAAAGATTCTTGCAACTTGGCAAAATTCGGTGTTCCGTTCCCCTAAAATACAATGTAGTCAGCTCTCACATGTAAAAATTAACTACACCTGAGCATAAAAGTATGCAACATTACGTTGAGTTGACGTAGACAAGAAGCATTGCAGCAAATCTTTCACTTCCATGTGTTTTTTTTTTTCTTAGAACAGTAGCAATGTAATCTGTTAATATACCTTAACTTGCGTTTGTCTTTAGCGTCCCTTTAATATAATAACAGAATTATGCAACAACAAAACCCAAACAAGAAAACAGACATTGCTAAGCAAAAGTACAAAACATTAGGATGAAATAAGAAAATTGCACAGGTCAGTTGGTTGCAGCTTCCAAATGTGCTGCTATGGCATGCGGAGGAAACCCTGAACAGAACCCCCTAGTTCCTGCATAATAATAATAATTTATGGGGCTTTATATGCAAATAATTATTTATGCTATGATTAAGAGGCCTGCCAAGGAGGGGATACTTCGGATTAATTCCAGACAGCCGGGGGTCTTTTACAGTGCACCAATATCTAGTTACGCTCGTGCTATTTAACTTATGCCCCATTGAAAGTGGGCTGCCGTGACCGGGAAATGAATCCGTGAACTCAAGCATAGCAGTGCAACACTTCAGCCTGCTGAGCTACCACAGAGTCCAAGAATTTTTTAAGTTAACCTAACCAGACCCATTTCTATTCCCAAGGCTACTAGCAGATTTTAACATGTACCTGGCCTAATGAATAGCGACACAAGATTTCAATGTAGCAAAGCAATAGAACAGATGCATGCTGTGATGCTGGCCAGATGTATCCAAACTTAGCATCGACAGCATTGGTGACATCACCCTACGCCATTCTCAACAGTACTGTGCTACAAATTTTGTGCTGCACAGACATTTTCCTTGTAAAGAATAATATAAATTATTTGATAACGATTGCACTGTTGATGATATGCTTACATGAGCAGACTAAAGTGGTGCTAATCTGCCCACATTAGAAGTTAGGCTAAATGTTGTAAGTGCTTTGGTTGAACACATCAACACATCACAAGACGTTGCCACTAGTTACTGTTGCTTGTATCTGGACCATCGTGAGTGTACTTCAGTACACATTAGTAAACTACAACCCCTGTTCATGACAGAGCATCAGATTTGGAAGCCCAACTTTAGCACAGCGAAACCGTGACAACTGCAAATCAGGCAGGCGTGCTTTGCCTCTCACAAACAAACAGCAAAAGACAGCGACATGACACTTTGTGAGGGGTAAAACCAGAGTGCTCCAGGTATAAGCGTGACAGATGACAGACAAAGCACAATCACCACAAGGTTTGGTACACACAAAAGTACACAAGACCCACAACAACAACACACCATGCTGCAGGAGAAACAAAAGCCAGCAAAAAGGAGGTGGTGCATCTACACGTTTCCGCGGCAGCTCAGGGGAGAAAATAATAAATACGGCCCGCATAAAAAAGAGTTTGGGAAATAACAGTGCGTTGTTGACAAGGGCAGGTCAAAATGGCTTTATAATAACAAGGGTTCCCCGCTTCAGCCAATAACAGTTCTTGAATGCTGGACGAGATGTTTATATTCCCATTAAAAAAAAAAAAGGAGAAAAGGAAGAAAGAAAGGAAAAGCAGGCTTGTTACTTGAACTTTACCCAATTTATATATAATCGTTGGTGTTTTACATTCCAAAAACTCGATATAATTATGAGGGATGCCACAGTGGAAGGCTCCAAATTTTGAACATTTGGCGTTCTTTCGCATGCACCTAAGAACACGGGCCTCAAGAATTTCAACTCCATCGAAATGCGGCTGCCAAGGCCGGGAATTTTACCCAATCTGGTCGTTTTAATGCATGGTACTTTATTCAATAATAAATTAAAAATTTACAAAATGGCATTATCAGGAGCAATAATATGCTCTCATTACACGAAGTAGTCCCATTTTACAATAAGCTATGCATTTACTTCAGTGCCTGGCTTGCGTATATATACCGCCAGAATAAGATGCACTCGCGAAAGTAATCACTGCATTTAGTGTATACAATTGATTGGTACTTGAGTGGACTGAGGACGTGGCAGCTGAATTCTGCTGCCACTGCCATGCCTCATTTTGAAACGTGACTTACACAAATCAGTTTAGTTCGGACTCAAAAGGAACGCTTACGTCTAAACAAGCTCCCAGCTGTCTTTGACAATTTCTGCATTTTGCCGGCTTTGAATTATCTAGGCACAGTGAAAGCAGCAGCAAATTTTGGGCATGGGTATGAGTTTAGCACAGTGAACCACAGCCCAGTGCCATTTGTCTAGGGCTTTGAGCTTTAGCATGAAATGTGCATCGTGCTAGTTCACAAGCAAACTAAGTAGGGAAAGCAAAGGTGGTTTCGACTGTAATCCCGACAGTGGGTACAACAGGATGAACCGGTTATCGAAACACATTATGTGCATTTACGTAAATGGTGCTGCCATGAAAGAAACAAATTTTTGCCCACCAGGACTACAAGTACGACAGATTTTGGCAACCATGCACTTTTAGATGTGGCTACTACATGCTGGTTCATGCTCTAATTTGTGGGGTTGCTATCACCCCCTGTAAAGTCGTTTGCACCTCAATGCGCACACATGTCTCGCGAATTGGCCGCATTTAAGTTTAACAGCCGCCGAGCGGAAGGTGGCACTGAGCTCGTTAGAGTTAGCGCGCTGGCGCCGCCAGCAGCGCTGCCAGCGGAGGCGCTAGGCCGGCACACACGAAAACGTAGCGACTCTCTTGGGCATTTGACAGCTCGCTGGGATGGACGTCTCCTGTGGGAGGTCCGTGGGGGACGGCAACCGCGGGTCATTTCCCGTGGATCCCTCGTGGTGAGTCGACCGACGGCGACGCCGCATTCGCGGTACCTTGTGTTTGTTTGTGTTGTTTGCTTGAGTGTTGTATTGAAATATTGTATAAGGCTGTTTTAGCGTGTTGATCACTAGTGATGTACTTGATTCGACAAGCGAGCTCGTTGATATAAAAGCAAGTGAATAATTGTATACGTGTTTGGTAGGCCCGACCGCGTCTGCTGCGTCTGTTCATTCCGAGAGCGGCACGATCATCGTGAGACCCCCCCACTTGAAGCATGTTTCTGACAAGATGAAAGTTGCTGCCTTAGAAAATCCCCTGCCGAGGCATTGCATAAAAAGCAGAAATGGTTGAGCTTGAAAGAATTATAATTTGGTATAGGCCACTGGTCATGCACCTTAAGTTCACAACTTTCACTCAACCCACAACTCATACACAAGGTTGAGTTTGAAATTCTAAAATTCTTGACTGCACTCAACCTCTTTTCACGAGTGATGTGGAACCCGCGCGATCAGAACTTTGCAAGGTTATCCAGCTCTGCATGCCACGTTTCCCTCGGAAAATATTCACGGTTGAAGTGATTCCACAATGACAGGTGCAATTTTAATGCAGTGATCAAAATTGTAGGATAGTCTGAGTAATACTCTCGAGCAATGAACTCTGGGGACATGTGAGAGTTTGCATTACTCAGCACTGGATGTGTTGAGGCATACACCCAGCAATGCGCCCAACACTGTGCGAAGAATGTGACTAACATTGTAGGATGGTTTATTTGAGTCATACCCTCCAGTAATGTACTCCGGAGACATTACCACGCGAGATTTTGTATTACTCAGCACTGGATGTGTTGAGGCATACAGCCGGCATAGCGCCCAGCACTGTGCGAAGAATGCAACGTGGCACAGTTCCGGCCAAACTGTCAACCATGCATGGCACTACACGAGGCCGAAATGTCCACAAAATCTTTCAACAAAAGTGACAGTGTCTCCGGGAGTCATCGCTCGAGACCACTGCACCTGTGCCCTACTAGACCATTGTGGCTGCGATCGGAGGAGAGTACAAGATCAAAGACAGGCTAGACATCTGGGTTATTCGTTCAGAGCATGGCCGTGCGAAGCATGTTAAGGTTAGTAAGTGCCAAAACAAGACAACTAGCAGCGGGTTTGTCCAGGCTACAAAGGGTCACTGTCACCATTTTGCCTCATCCCGCTCAGCTGCAAAAGACGCAATAAAAGCAGCTGATCGCGAAGCACCTTAAACCTGCCAAGAGTACCGCCAAAAATTTTAAGATTTCTCTTCTCCACCAGGCAGCAAAAGCGTCAAACCAAAAAAAATATAAGCGGTGGTAACTTAGTAGCAAAGCACTTCATTCTCCCACAAAAGCTCCGAGTCTTTTTTTTTTTTTTGAACAAGTCAAACAATGCTATTAGGCAGTGAAAGTTCTTTCTATACCAAAAACAACATACCTGGCGCTCAAAATTTGGTGCTCTCAATTAAGCTTATTTTAAGACTAAGATCTCCGCTTGTTCTTCTTGAACTCGTACATAATTTTGTATCACTTAAAGGGACCGACAACTGCCCAGAACATAAACTGAGATGACTCCACTGAAGGAAAGATTGTGCGTCGCACTGACTCAAACCAACCCTGTTTTTTTCGTGAGGTGGATTTATATATTTATTTCTTCATCGAAAGACGCGAAAGATTACCTTTGGCTCGCGCCTCTGGTGGCAAATACATGAACGAATCGATGTACCCTGTCACGTGGCCGTTGACTGCTGTAGACGGTTGAGGATCTTTTTGTCGGTACTGAAATATTGTTCGTTTCTTTATATTAAAAGATATTACTCCGTAAAAATGTAATAATAGGCCTGCGTTAGTAGTATGTATAAAGTGGCGCTGCCCTCGTGTGACGTAATGATACCATGCTCGTCAGCACGTCTTGAGCAACTTTTCAGCGTGCTCATGCAACCGTGCACGCAGTTTGCAGGTCACTAAGAATTTTGAGCGACACAATTTTGCTACCTTCACTTCGTCTCAGAAATGACGCGCACTGCTACTCGGCGCGGCCGTGCATATGCGTAGTGACGTTTTCGGTGACTTGGCTTGGCTCGTGCATCGAGAGAGCATAACGACGCCGGGACTAGCTCACTTCAGCCGGGACAAGCCACCCATGACACAGGCGCAGGCAACCTTGGGTGCAGGCGCACACAATGCTAACAATGCGGTATAAATACAGGGAAGGTGTATAATGCCACATCATTTCATTGTAGCACGTTGTTATTTTCAAAAATAGTTGAAAAGCCCAAAATAAAGGCGGATAAGCACAGTTACATTAACTCCTGCGAAAGCAGAACGACAACAGCTTTCACACATCGCGAGAAGGGCTGGCGGCATCGCTATCAATTCTCAGCGTTGCTGGAGGAAAGGTACATGTGTGTTTAGAGCCTTTCAAATAAAAAAATACTGCTTGTAAAATAATTACGTGCTTTTGGGATTAACTATTGCAGCTACAAACACTACGAAGAGTGAGCTTTCTGCTGTGCCGTAAAAAAATGGGTCGAGAAAAATCAGTTGTCGGTCCCTTTAAATTCTGCTCTGCAGTCTCTCTATCTCTTTATATTAAATCATATTGAAATCCCCAACATGATTATGAGGCATGCCATATTGTACGACTCTGCATTTATTTTGACCAGCTGAGGTTCTTTAAGGACACCTTAATCTAATACTGGTCTCACAAGCTAGGCTACTGATCCTGATTAAGCCCAAACGGAACCAAAGGGCTCAACATCGATTGGCTCCCCTGTGCAGCTTGCATAAAGGAGCCAATTATGATCAATAAACTATCCGAATTGGGTCCAATCACGATCAAAAGTGCTCGCGTGATGCTGAGATAAATATATGCCTCCATCAAAATGCAGTGGCTGGGAACCGAACCTGTGTCCTCAATTTTACCAGAGCAATACCTTAGTTGCTAAGCCCCCCATGGTCGGTCATCTTTCAATGTCTCCTTGCTACAGCTGTAACTTTGCTTTCCATAGAAAGCCATAAGTGTGCCCTTTCAGGGCCATATTTTAAGAGGACCTGGAGACCTTTGCAAGCCCAAACAAAAGCGTGCAGTTATGAGATTCAGGCCAGTGCGCGCGTTATGCAAGCGGTGTGTGTGTGCATTATAAAAGATGCTTGCGGTGCCAGTTTGTGCTGCATAAGAGGCGGTGTGCATGAGCACATGCGTTTTTTCTCTCTCTCGCACACACAGCAAAAACAAGGAGGGTCATCATCACCGCAGCACTAGCAGAGGTAGACACACTGAGTAGCCTGGTTACCTGGGCTTATTCACTGGCAAGCGAATCTTCCAATGGGACAACAACGAACCGGACCTGGTTTTTTGTCTAACCTCCTTCGCTTCTCTAAAACGGAAAAAAAAAAATAAATAAAAGAGGAAGAAATAAAAGATGAAAGAAAACGAGATTCGGTACAGGCAGAGGTACAGTCGAACCTGAATACAATGGCTGCAGAAAGAGCAAATATACTCTACGTGTAACTTAAAAAGGGTAGCCTTCTAGGCCAGTCGTTAGGCGTATAAGGCTATGGGAACAGAGGAAAAACAACGAAAAGTACCAAAGATTAAGCAGTTAAGACACTCGTGTCTGCCTTGTCTTGCCTCCCCAACATTGTGCAAAAACATCTGAGGTGTGCCAAATATAGGAAGCCAATGCTACAGAAAGTGGGCAAAACAATCTTACACATGCTTGTTAGATACACAAGAAAACGACTGGAGGCAAAAGGTTTTCATTACTGCTTACTATGCATAATTTTGTTTTCAGCTTCCTCTGATTACAGGTGATAGGTATTGTAATAAACAAATTTCAAAAGCTCTAAATTTGTGAATCAGAATTGAATTACCTGATATACAAAACAATACTAAACTTTACTGTAAGGCACATTAAGTTATGCTATACTAAGCTAAACTATACATAAGCTAGTTCATCATAACCAGGCTCGACTGTACGTGGCTGATGGAAGCAGAGGGCAAGAGAGGGCTTACTGCAATGGCACATACTACTGTAAGCACCGCCACCAGCACGGTTAGAAAAGTAGGCACCATAACACAAGACTCGAAACCACAGTACTGCCAGCACAACAGTCAAGTCGAGCAGCTCTTAAACTGGGCCCAAACTTGAGCGCACATGGAAGGTTTCCAAAGCCACCCAATGTCTTTATACAACCTTTGCCCCACAGCCTTGGTTTCTTATCAATATGGATAAGAAACAATGTGAATATTACGGAGACCACCACAAAAAACACATACATATGCTTACCTGCAATTTCTTAGCACTCGTGTAACTTTCAAGTATACCCACCCACCTAGACAGGCAAAACCATACAATACTTTCCCAGTCTTATAGGGAAACACAAGCTAGCGAAAAAAAGAATAAATAAATAAAAATCTCACTGCAGATTAATATATTTGTTGGAAAACAGTGCTGTGATCTGTTTCACCTTCACTGCTCATCTTGGCAATTTATTTTCTAATGCACAGACTGTAGTGACTGCTGTTGGCACATTCCAGCACCTTCATTAGGCACATTTCGTGCACCGCAATTGACCTAGAGCTTACCAATGACTAAGCGTTTGGTTGCATACTTAGGTGATTCACTAGTGAATTTTTGTTTTAAACTAAGCAATCTATCAAAAGAAAAGCAAGAAAAGGAAACAGACAGGCCAGCACAAAAACCTGTCAATCCATCACAAGCACAATTTCCTGGCCCGGCAGACTTCTCCAGAATGCCACAGTGAGTCTATCAGACGAGTAATTTTAGTTTTGCTCATAGGTTGTCACATGGAAAGGTAGACTTGCTCTTGAATGCACTTACCAGGAAAACCTGTTAACTGGCTTTGCTGTGTTGATAAGTGGCACTTGAAAAAACTACATAGTAGTCAATATGTAGTAATTTGTGTGTTGACCTGCTCCAATTTCAGAACAAACTCTTATGATCGAGGGAATGTTATACATGTGTCATTCATAGTACAGTGTAATGTACTCTTGTAACTCCGCTTACCAATGACTCATTACAGCCTTGTATAAGCTCATGATAGACTGCATTAATGCAGCGACATGTACACTCAAGCAGAGTACCAATCATAACAAGAATTCAGTCTTCCTTGTAGACATCGCTTACAGTAGTAAATCATCCTGTCCCTACTAATTTATCATTTATATCGCCATCAACTTTGTAAACCTGTCACACAAGGCTCTTTTTGATTATGATTGAAACTGAGAGTGAATTTTTATATAGCTATTGTCTTCCCTTTTTTTACAGCACGTGTAAAAGAGCAAAGTGCAATCAAAATTGCAAGTGCCTGCATGACAATGGTATCAAATGCACTCCCAAAGTGGCCATCACTGCAGCAATGGGCATTCACCTGATGTGTCAGTAAGCTTACCCTTGTGACTTAAACATCACAGATAGACATGAGGGCACACAGGGAAGACTACGAACGCACAATGTACCACGACAGACTGCTCCACTTGGAATACCTCAGAAAGCAAGAGTGTTAAAAAATGTGCAAATGGGAAGATGAAAACGTATGGCGGGACACCCACAGACAGACACAGAAAGCACAAGCAGCCAGCTAGAAGCAGCATGCAACCAGCAACATGCATCACAACATCGAGGGTGGTGACAAAATAACAGAGAGAGGCATCCCCCAGTCGTCCCATGTGTGCGGAAGGTGACGAAAGACTGGGGAGCCCCACAGAGAGCTTCCACACGTGGCAACAATGCAGCAAAAGAGCCAAAAGCCTAGGGCCAACTTCAGCTCGAATGCAGACACATCACCACTTTTTGGCTGCTAGGGAACTTCTTGATTGGCGAGATGGCATCCTTTCACGCAAAAACTCCTTCAGGCACAAAAAAGCACACACATCACAATAGAAGTCCCGTCGTCTTCTCTTATGGCGTGTGTGTCTTTTGCACCTCAAGCAGATTCTGTGGCTATGTAGGCTACAGATTACCAGGCAGCTACGTTCTCTTCTTCTTTTGTACTTTTTGTACTTTCTTGAGCCTTTTGACAAGCACTCAATATAATGAGTGTTCCAATTCTGCTCAGTCGCTATGATCGAAACCAAGTACTCGAGTTAAGACCTTCTGCTCCATTGAAAGGTTTCAAAGTTAGCTGTTTTCGAGACTTCTTTGCCTTACTGCCCCACAATGGTGCTGAATGTATGAGTCTTGCAGGATCCACGTGACAATGATCCTCTTGCAGCAACACTGGCCAGAAAGATCCTCAAAGACTGCACGCTGTTGAATTGGTGATGTGCTCTTATGCCTTCCATGTGCCATGGACATAGTGGTGCACATATCCATTTCATTTATTCTGGTACTTTTCAACTCAAAGGACTTCTAGCTCGTTACTAAGAGTACCCTGGCTTTCACCAAGGCTTAGCTCAGCTGGAGTGTTGCCACGCATGAACGGAGATGACACCGGGGGCACACTGGGTTGGGGCAACACCAGGGTGGTGACGAAGGGGGCTTGTACACTCG
This sequence comes from Rhipicephalus appendiculatus, assembly GCA_030522465.1. NCBI lineage: Eukaryota > Metazoa > Arthropoda > Arachnida > Ixodida > Ixodidae > Rhipicephalus > Rhipicephalus appendiculatus. Next base: position 948,542 of record JALIZH010026089.1, read on the forward strand.
AGTGATGTGCGGTGCGCGCCACAACACGTGGTGGTGTTGGTGGTATACCTGGGCGGCCTGAGCGGGTCGGAGGGGCAGAGAGGCACCAGGTCGGAGGAGCGGCCGGTGCACGACACCGAGGCCGACTTGGTGTGACCTCGGGCTCGCATCGGCGTCGCCCCGCCCCCAACCTCCTCCAGCAGCGAGCTGTTGCTGTGGTGTGGCCGCACGTGCCACGGTCGGCGGCAGGGAGGGGTGGGCAGCAAACGTCAGACACAGTGTTCGCCTTTGGCTGTCTAAAGCACCCCCTCCCTTCTTCACCCCCCTTTCTTTAAATTTCTTCTCTTATTAACAGCAGGAGCATGACACAAACAGCCAGGGACATACAAAGTTGGGCTAGTTGGTTTTCAATTTGTGTGGCGAACAGTGCAGATAACAATTCTAGAGTCAATGGAAATCTCAGCTAGTAGTTAATAATAATAATTGTTGGGGTTTTACATCCCGAAAACATGATATGATTATGAGAGACGCCGTAGTGGAGGGCTCCAAAAATTTTGACTGCCTGGAGTTCCTTAATGTGCACCTGCATCTAGGTACATGTCTCCAGCGTTTCGCCTCCCTCCATCAAAGCAAGGCCACCACGGCTGGGCAAACATGGACACGAGAGAAAAGTTAACACGTGCACCCATTATCAACTGAAAAGGTGTACTGTGGTGGAACAAAAAGCAGACAAAAGCCTATCAGCACACGGGTGGATGTATGCTATGAGTGTCCCCATTATAGTGGGGTGGTGACCTGTGCGCCACCAGGCTCGACAAAAAGAAGGAGAAAATAAATTTTTTTTTCAGTTGGCCAGTGCCTTGTCTACTTCCATTAAATCGATCTTACCATAGCCCTATAAATTTACAGACCAGCTCTCTGCCCCTTACAGCAGAATGGCCATATGTGCACATGCACATGTACAATAGCGCCACCTGTGTATAACCTACACTTGCGCAGATAAGTTCTAAGTCCTTCTGTCTACTTTCTCCTCCCCTGCAGTGCGCACCATCAGCTGACCGTCGGCTTTAGTGCCGACTTGTTCTCTTGCGTCCGTGTTTGCATGCCTCACCTTCTCTCGCGACGAATGCTAACTAGACCGAGAGGAATGCGTACGGTCTCTATCTCTCCAGTCATCTGCACTGTTAGCCACACAGGTGGCAAGGTCAGCTACTGCAGGCAACAGTCAATGGCAAAGCAGCTAGTGTCCATCTCGCAGACAAAAACAATGCACGTGGTGAGGCAGAACAGACAGAGCAAGCAACCGTTGGCAAGAGCTCTCTCAGCTGGCCATGTTTTGACTGCATTTTGACTTCAAAACTCCACGAAAACTATCAGACTGCACTGTACGCTACCTGGCCAAAGAAGGGAAGTGAATCGGCACGTTTTCTTCTGACAAGAATTTCCTCACAAATAAAGTCAGCCTGCTTTTTTCTGCTAAGCATGAGAAGTGAGTGCAATCTTTCATAACTTTCCTTTTGAGAGGTAGAAAGATAAACTCTATCCATGATTACCGTGTTGGGTAACACGCAGCAGGAACCCGTAATATCACGCTTCCATTCACAATTTCCCTAACAATTATGTTTCGTTATTTCAGTTCCCACACAAAGCCATGGCTTATTTTGCTGCACAGTTTGCTAGTGTTTGCATATTATTTTTCCCATGTCCCTTGAAAAAAGCAGAAGCCATCTCCATCATTAACTATTCATTAACTATCACTGCATGCTTTTCAAAGTCCTAAAAAGTTGCATCTTCACACTACAGCTTCTATGTAACGATGCTTGCCTCAATATCTCTTATGCCTCCCCTTTTGACATAGACAGCAAGGCAGTGATCATGATAGATGAACCCTCTGAAGACTGAAGAAACATTTCAATGAAGTAATGTATACTGTTCTGTAGAAAATGTATTTCATACCACCACTGCTTAACTCTCCTCGTGTTTTGTTGAAAATATACTTCACACCACCATTGCTTAACTCTTCTTGTGCATGTCGGAGAACATGAATAAACACCTATCATGAAAAACAGTATCATGTGAGACTGCACCATAGGTACATTTACACTGACCACCAACAACTGGACCACATGAATGTGGTCTTCTGGCAATGACGACAGTGATTTGCTACTTGTTTTGCCACCGCAGAGGGCAATTCACCACTGCCACTTATTGCACTATCGGTTCTTTTTGACCAGTCAGAAAAATTTAGCCCGAGACACGAAAGTTTACACATTAGTGGCATTTGCATGTAACTGCGTTCATGTGCAAAACAAATGCAGCAGCAACCAGACCATCCTTTGCTTTCTCCCATCTGGCGGCAAAGATCGAATATTGGTGTTCTACACTGGAGTTGTTTGTGTTAAAGCTACTGGCCCTGAGGCACCACCGAGCTAGAAAAGTGCTTCGATTTTTCACATACCAGAATCTGCCCCAGCATTTCATGCTACCAACATGGTACACATTTTAACTGGCAATGGCGACAAATTAAAACTAGTTTTAGTATACTCTTGATTAAAATGCCTACCTTGAAGCAGTTTCACAATTTTTGATGGGCATACAATCGTGTTTATTCAGACAACAGTGCAAATTCATCGCTACTTTTTTTCTCCCAACACTGTGATGGGACTGAGTTCGCCTATCTAGCTGCTTGTAGCTGTTGCTTGAATATCACATGAATGCAGCTGCCACAAAACCCCAATGAAGCATAATACCAATAACTGTGTTTTAAGTCTCAAGACCTCGATATGGTTACGAGGGACACAGTAGTGGAGGGCTCCAGAAAATTCCGAATGCCTGAGGTTCTTTAGCGTGCACTCATATCTAAGTACCCGGGCCTCTAGCATTTCTCCATTGAAATGTGGCCAATGTGGTCAGGATTTGACCCTGTGACCTCTGGGTCATCAGTTGACATCAGGTGTGTATAAAAGCCTGTACATTTGACATGGTCACCAATAACCAAAAAGACTACATATTGCTTCGTAAAGCTGTAAAGACACACGAACTGAACTAACTATCCCAATATTGGCTTGTAATGTTTGCCACCATGAGCCCCCCATGCGGGATAGTGACCTAACAAGTCTTACAAAATGTACACCGCTTCAAGAAAACAATTCAGTAGTTAACAAAATTACCTTGCAATAGCATAAAAAACTGGGCGAGTTGGTTGTACTTCATTGTTAAAAGCAGCGCAAAAAGCGAAACACAAGATGAAGGAGGACACAGGACAAGCGCTTGTCCTGTGTCCTCCTTCATCTTGTGTTTCGTCTTTTTGCGCTGCTTTTAACAATGAAGTACCTTGCAATGCACTGACTATTTCTTCAACTTTCTTTTTTTTTTTTTTTAATGAGATGATGCTTGTGAAATTGAAACAGCAAACTTCCACTTGCTACAAAGTTCAAAGGCATTTGTATATTATTCTCCAAATGTCAGTGCAACAGTGATAATCTATTTGTAGGATACACTACTTTCTGTAAAGAGCTGCTCAATAGCAAAGAAATTGAAAATTGCTACAAATTAAGTGATGTTCGAGCAAACCAAGGCTTGTTTGCGAAATTGTGCCATGCACAAGCAGAATACGCTGCAAACCAGGCAAATGTGAAACAGCTGGAAGAACAGCGAAGCTAATTAAGAGCAAACACAAGACGTATGATCGATTGATGAGCGTGTGCCGACAGGGCTCAAGCACGAACTTGATGTTATGTACGCAATGTTAGTACCATTAATATGCAGGCTGTTAAATGAGTCTGGGCATTCCAAGACACAAACATGCTCGCTTGAAGAATGCACCGTCAAACTACGGCTGCATGAACGCTTTTGCAGCATAGAGTCCCAACATTAGAGCTCACTTAGCTTCCCTTGGTGCTTTAATGTGGCCATCATGTGCATGAGAAATATGGCAAGCTAAGAACTTGATTTCATTACAGACTACGCAAAATGTTTAGTCCTAAGCAGTCTTAAGCAGAATTAAGACCTTTGTTCCTACTTTTACAATTCCTTAACCCCGCTACTAACTAAAAAGAGATGGCCGCAGCTTTATAACTGACATTCCTTACAGAAAAAAAAGTTATCACTCGTGGCTCTCTTAATCTGTAATGTCACTAAACCACGATTATTTTGCTGGCTGCCTGAATCATGTGATCATCGCACACATGGTCGTCGGCAGAATTTTCTCTTGGGGGGTGCAAACCATTGTTGCATCGCGACTGGGAGAGGGGGAGAGCACTGGCATAGATTGCGTGTGGGGAAGTGCTTGAGAGGCTTGAGGGGGGGCAAGTGCCCCTTTTGCACCCCCCTGCCGACGCCCATGATCGCACAGCATACTCATTTACTTTATCTTGTGCACCAGCACAGGGTTACTACTTTGCCCACACACGTTCGACAAAAGCAGGCCAATTTGGCATTGTAAGTAAAATAATACCACATGCATCAGGTGCTTCCGACGGCCTTCAGAGCTACAGTCATAAGGGTCTGCTCCAAGAGTTCAGGTGGAAGTGGGTTCGCAGATACAGGTGTCAAGTAAGACAACCAACCAGTCCCACGAAAGAAAGCCTGCATGATGTGCTGTGGTTGTCCGATTTCCATAGCAACACCGATAGGGTTAAGCTGCATTTAGGTGTGTCACAACTTTTCCCTGTGCTACCGGTACTTCAAAACTTCTGGCAAGCTCAACAGGGCATAACTTGCTCTTAACCACAATATTTAATTTAGAAATTTGCCTTAACTTGAAGCCATGACTTGACTTCAATGGCTGACATTGCCACAACTCCTGCAAATATGTTCTGTGGGACCTTGCAAGGTGGCGGAAGGCTTATGAAAAGGATAACTGGCAACCATTCATTTGTAGAACAAAGCCACAAGGAAATTCACTCAGATTTCTCAGAAAAGACAGCTTCTACAGTCGGATCCGACTTCAAAAGTCCGCGGCATTTTCTTCTCAAAGGAAGACGCACACAAGCCAGCACCAATAGGCATGCACTCCGGAGGGACATCATGAGCCAGACGGCCAGCAACCCCACCTTTGGAGAACATCGCCAAGTGCATGTACGGGACTATATCTTCAGTCGCGGAGGTGATCAGCTGCTACACTTCAGCCATCTGGGCGGGGCCTCTCTGGACTTCTGAAGTAGTACGAGACTACAGTTCAAAACAAACTTCAGAGTTGAAGTTCCTCTCTGAGGAGTCCGTATGGATTTCCCTGCAGCTTTGTGCTATAAATAAGTGGTTGCCGACAGTGGCGTAGCCAGAAATTTTTTCGGGGGAGGGGGGGGGGGGGGGCACGTGCCCGGTGTGCCACCCCCTGGCTACGCCACTGGTTGTCGATAATGCCACCACAGGCTCGAGAATAATGGAATAGGCAGCTCGGGCCCGTTCATGTTGGCTGTTACTCTATCCGAACACGACAAGTCGTGGTTTGAAGCTGAGGCACATTCCTCATTACAGGGATAACTCAACTCGACGGCTCCAAAAGTCGATCACGCCGTGCATACGCAAGAGACAAATGTGCAATCCGTTGTTCTCTGCTCACCTGGCCGGTGCGTCGATGGTGGCGGGGCTGCCGGCCTTGGCCTCAGCGTAGTTGTACGTGTTGCGCCGGGGAATGCCGCTCAGGTTCGCCTTGATGTAGTTGGGCGCCGAGTTGGGGGGCCTTGCGCACGGCTACCGCCGCCGCTGCCTTGGAGGGACTGCTCGTCGCGTTGGTGGCCGAGGAGGCCAGCGGCGTCGTGGTGCCTCCCGAGCCGGCCTTTTTGAGGGCCGTCTTGGGGGCCGCCCGGGGAGAACCGGGGCTCTCCCGAGGCACGTCCACCGTGTTCTGCCGCTTGTAGGCTGCTCCCCCTCCTGCGGCCGCCGGGGTGCCTGCGCCCAAGGCGCAGAGCACGGGACGTGTCAACAGACCGCTGCCCGAGCACTGAACTAAATGTTCAGGGTTCGGTTTGCCTTTAAACTCAGTGCAGCTGTTTAGGCACGTTTCTACATCTTGACTATACACGAGAAGAGCTGTAACCAGGCAATTAAGATTACTGAAGTGTAACTGATACCCAAATAACAGGCTCAAACCTCACAGGATGTCTGCTGCACAGCGACAACCTCAGAATTCAGTAGGAATACCACCTACAACTGCACTCCACCCGTTCCCTGCATTTCCAAGCTCCGAGGCATAGTTCTTCAGAGACTAACATTGAAGCAAGTTTGCTTTTACCAAGACGTTGCGGCAATGGGAAAATGTAATTCAATGACCCATTGAAAGAAGTACCATAGGCACAATAAACCCTCAGGCTTTGACCAACTAAAACGATAACAGCTCTTCTACTAGCAGAACACTTATAGCTGGTTGCAACCTAAGAATGAATACAAGCGCCGCTTGCCAAACTGCGCCACGCCTGTCAATGCGCTTTGTAAGAGTCATGCAAGCAGATTTTCTCTTGTAGTGCAAGTACTTTTCGGTGCTAATGCAAATAATGCGCATATCAAAAACAGAAGGTTCATAGTTCCTACCTAAAACACTCGCTCTCAAGCAGTGCAGAGTTAGATGCGGGACAGAACATGACCTGTGGCTGAGAAGTGATGTCAATCTCTGATGAAATTTGCCAGGACGTTTAAAGTTTCCTACTTACAATCAACGACACAAATGTGTATCTGGGTGGGTACAACAATTATCTGAATCTCGTGAAAGACAGTGGAGCTTGTATTTATTCTTACGTCGTAACCAACTATATTCTCCAGGGCGGTTGATCACAGGGCACAAAGAGAAGAGCTACCAACCGGCGCTGGGGGTTGCCGCCTGTGTGGTAGCCCCCGATTCGGTGGCGCCGTGGCTGAGCCTGCGGTGTGGCTTGTTGGCCGTGGCCGAGGCACTGCGCTGCACCTTGACGTGGGAAGGGGACTGGTTGGGCGCCGATGGCACGGCCGCTGCTTCCACCCCGCTGGGCCTCAATGTCCGAAGGGATAAGCTGGAACTAGACCTCGAATCACAGCTCTCATTCTGCGAGGAATGAGGACAGCGTGTGCTGCAGTTCGATGCAGGACCGAAAGGACGCGCGGCAAGGGAGGGAAAGATTCGTTACCTCAGTGGTACGCTTTCCTAGCAACAGGTAGTTGGCCATAATGTCGTCATATTTCCTGTTGCGTAGGGAATCCTCTATCTCATCCCGGCTGTATCCCATCGACATCAGGATCTCTGCGCGGGAAGACAGAGCTGCCGTTGCCCATGGGGGGCGTTCGCGGAGGAAGAGGAAGAGGTGATGGCAGCAGCAGCAGCAGCGGCAGGAGAGGAGGAGATCAGGAAGAGAGTGAGGGGGGAAGTCACAGGTTAGTACAGCGGCAGTCCCACAATGAAAGAGGGGGGAGGGGGGTTGGGAGAGTGTCAGAGGCAAAGGGGGGACACACGTACGCACATACACACATCACAACTGGGGGGCAAAAGGGATGATAGTTAACACGGCCAGAACAAAGCCAGACAAGGGAATGGGAATCATGCCACTCGAGCACTTGTATAAAGTTGTAATACCAACAGGCAGCAAGCTAACATTTCTTACAGATCACTTGTAGCTCATACTGCACTTGCATAAACACATTTGCAGCTTGTAAAGAGGACGTGTTCTGCACAGCTCCCGGTAGTTGATATGGGGCACTGAAGTCTCTCCCATGATTAGCAAAGGCGAGTCCATTGAAATTAACCAAGCTTCCTGGATCAACATTTCCTTCCAGTGTGGGAAAGTTCCGTACAAGCCATTGGCGATGGCAGTGAACTGCGATGAACCATGATGAGCTATTGCAGGAGAATGTATACGTGTTATCACCGAAAATTCAAATGAGGACAATCTTGAAACTACTGCAATGGCTTCATTTTGTTACCAGGTTTACCTATAATTGCAACAGTGATTAATCCAGACTCCGAAACAAACTTGCGGCTGCTGCATGCTTATAAAGCTGCTGCAAAGCAATTTAACATTTCACTTCCACTTAATTATTGGCAACACACATTCCGATCATTAATTTATTGTTCGCACTTCAATGCATGCTGACGGCGCATTTAGGCGCACTGGGATAACAGCGTAATAAAGTACTGCTGGATTTGAACGCTAAAACATAGCAGAACAAGACGAAGACAAGAGGACACGGACACAAACTCAGCTGTGTTTCTGTCCTCTCATCTTCGTGTCACCCTGCACTGTTTCATAATCCAAATTCAACATGTTCCAAGCAGCCCAATTCAAGACGCTAGTAAAGTACTGCTGCCAGCAGCTTCCGAGTACGACTAAAGTTATGAGGGATGATTGCTGCCATTACAGTTGCAGGCTTTGAACACTGGGATATGCTAGGAGAGAAAGACTGACAAGGTGAAAGAAATTACATTAGTAACAATGGCAGAAATGACATAGTGATAGCTGAATGATTTGATAAAACACATTGGGAAAGTTAGATGCTGTGATTGACTCAATGTTAGCAGTGCGATGGGTCTGAATTGAACAGAGCTGAACAATCAGATGAAGTCTGCCTTGAGCAAACAGCACATGTGCAATACTGGAGGTCATTGACGGTTCACAGACGCCACAATTTCCACAGACAGTTTGATAGGAAAGTTTCCAAGCAATCGAGCACTGTTCGGACAAAATGCTCCAGAGGTTGCGATTGTTAGTATTCGTGGAAGCACAAGCCGAAGCTTTAGCAATACAGGACAACACCTTACCTATCCTCTTGGAGTCCCCGAAGTCTGTTTCAGGCTCCAAGTAAGGTTTCAGCTCATCGTCTTCATAGCCTATGTTCATCCATTTGTCTTTCATTATCACCTGTTGATATGACAACACACACAGTCATTGTAGACAATATTCAAAGCCCATGCAGTATATACATTGAAGTCTTTCTTGAAAGCTTGGAAAGACAAAAGTGCAATGTCTAAGCGCGGTCGTACAATGCGAGGGTTAGCGGCAATTTTCGAAGAAGAAAATTCAAGGGTTTCAAGCCCCTGACAAGAGAACTAGGGTGCCTGAGAGTGCAAACCAAAGCCACCTTTTCAAATAAGCCAACTTTTTGCTTGCTATGCAAAGGATAAAAAAAGTTTGCCAAGCCTTTTTTGAATGAACCACCAGGAGTTTCAAGTGTCAGATTGGACTAGCATGGCTTAGAATAAGTCTTTTTGTTACTGTTACTCTTGGTTTGCATAACCCTTGCATTCAGGTACACTTATCGTAAGATTAACTAAGCTTAGCTGAAAACAACATTCACAAAGATTTCTAAGCACCTCCCAAGTTCCCAATAACCAGATTTCGTAACGTAATCTAACGCAAGAGAGGCAGACACTGAGAAGACAACGAAGGTGTGAGCATTACCTCGAGCGTGGCTCGCTTGGCAGGGTTGAGGACAAGGAATTTTTTTAGGAGGTTCTCGCAGTCGGTGGACATGTAGAAGGGGATCCGGTACTTGCCCCTGAGCACCCGCTCGCGCAGTTCCTTCAGGTTTGCTCCATCAAAGGGCAACGACCCGCTCACCAGCGTGTACAGGATGACACCCAGGCTCCAGACGTCCACCTCGGGCCCGTCGTACTTCTTGCCTTGGAAGAGCTCTGGCGCCGCGTAGGGCGGGCTGCCGCAAAACGTGTCCAGCTTCATGCCGGGCACAAACTCATTGCTGAAGCCGAAGTCGGCAATCTTGATGTTCATCTCGCCGTCGAGCAGCAAGTTCTCGGCCTTGAGGTCGCGGTGGATGATCCGCTTCTGGTGGCAGTACTGGACGGCCGACACGATCTGGCGAAACTTGGCGCGTGCCTCTTTCTCCTTCATGCGGCCGTGGGCGACAAGGTAGTCGAAGACCTCGCCCCCGCTGGCGTACTCCATGACCAGGTAGAGGGTCTTCTCAGTCTCAATCACCTGGTATAACTTGACTATGTTTGGGTGGTCAAGCATCTTCATGATGCGAACCTGCACAAAAGCATAGCGGAAGGTGAATGTGCATTTGAAATTACGATACAGCAAACTAAAACTACGACCAAAACAACGTGTTCAAACTTTCAAATAACTGTGCAGCATACATATGCAAGTAAAGGCAAGATACAAATATTCCAGGCAAAGAAATGTGTTCCTTAACACAACAGCAGAACCTATCAGCCTCATATGCCAACTACTTATTGAAATTTCCTCAGAACACATTACAATGTATGTGCATTCGCAATGGTTACCTTAAGATGCAGTTAGTTGATTAGCTGTTTGAGATGGCTGGTGTGAAAGAGACCCTTCTCACCTCTCGGAAAAGTTTCTGTAGACTCGACGGGTTCAGCTGCGTCTTGTCGATGATCTTGATGGCCACCTCTTTTCCCGTGGGCACATGCTTGGCCAGCTTGACCTTGGCAAAGTTGCCCTTGCCAATGGTCTTGAGCAGTCGGTAGCGGCCAATGTGCGGCTCCTCGGAGGTGCGGCTGCGTGGCGCCGACGTCGTGCGTGGCGCAAGCACCGACACCTCCTCTCCCTAGAGCACAGGGACCGTGCCATTCAAGACACTGTGCACGCACATCACAACTCGCGGGCGCTATGGCCACACCTGACAAATCGGCTTTGAAACGGACAAAGAAAGGGGAAGTACACACACAAGCACCGTTTTGTCACGCATGAACATTCAACAGCTAAGTTTTCCATCCACCAGAGCCAAACAAGATTGAAAGAAGGGAAATTTTTTTGAGGGACTCATTTATACGTTAAAACACAACCAAATGAATTGAACAGACAATTAGACCAGGGAAAGCATAGTGTGTTAATTGTGATGTTTATTGAAATTAATGTAAGTGAACAAAAAATCACTCGTTGCATTGGGGGGGATCTGCAACCACAACCTTCAAATTATGCGTCTGATGCTCTAGCTGTTCCGTCGTAGCTCATTTGGTAGAGCATTGGATGCGTCATTCGAAGGTTGTGGGTTCAGATCCCACCGACGAAACAAGTGATTTTCCACTAACTTGCATTCATTTCAATTTACGTCACAATAAATACGCTACAGTTAGACAATTAACTTCCTATATGCTCTCCCTGGCCTAATTGTCTGTTCATTTCATTTGGCAAAGCCAAACATTTATCACTCCGGTTCAGTGCTAATTGAACCATCGATCCCTACTACAGCACTTTCAGCAACAGTTATGCACATTCAAGCTGGAACACAACATGCAGTTGTATTTGAGACTGCCACAGAAAGCAAAGCAAATACCCACAAATAGCCTTTGTGAACGCGGATTGCAAAAATTTTACTGGAAACCCGCTTAATACAGTAACATGATGAAATTATGCAATGTCAGCTATGCCACATTCCCCATGCACAAGAAAGAGGAGCTACCCAAGAAACACCCCGATGAAAGCACTCAAGCAATCAAACCTTCACTGCCACCACAAATGTAATGTATCACAACTTACATATGCAGGCAGTCAATTTTTCACGGTCTACAGCAGTAGTGTGTTAACGAGCGGTTGACTATTTTTGATGCCAGTGTGTGCTAAATGCTGAAACTAGCAAAGATGATAAAGGCAAGTCAAAGACAATACATTAGATTCGTACTGACAAGGGTAGAGCGGACTGCCCCTAAACTATTGAAAGCCGTCCTAAAATACAAACCATTGTCTGTTTATTGCAACACTGTTGTTACAAGAAAATACTCCTTGTCAATTATTTTCCCCAAAAGCTATGCAGATACAAGTTTCAGAGAAAGCAGATGCCAATGCAAGGACAGAACAAGCATTCATGTGGACAGTGCTTACAGGCAGACCAACATTGACAGCATGCTGAATGTTCTAGGATAACACAGAAACCGTACAGAACCCACGATTAAAACAAAAGTTGCCTAAACATATATTTTTCTGCAACACCTGTAATCATACAAAGAAAATAACAAATCTTTAGAACAAATCTTTTACCTCAAAGAAGCTTGCACTGGATATCAGTGGACTCTGTTGACTCCTGACCTAAGCCCCACAATGGAGCAAAACAAAATCTTAAAAATGCTTGAACCCCAATTCCATCACCAAAAAGAGAAAAAAAACCTAACCAACAACACGACAGTGTCCAGCCATTGCAACATGCATGCCTCATGATGTATGCCAGCCAGCCAGCCTCCCAGCCCAAGCACCATTTCCAGCACTCGCTAAACAGCCAAGACGAAAACGGCACCAACACAACGACAGACTACGACAACCACCACCACCTTAACTGAAGCTGCAATGAACACACTCACCGTAGGGAGTTTAGGAGACTTAAAAATTGGGCCCTGAAAACAACAGCAGGGGTTAGTCAGCAAGCCGCGCCTCATTCGGTCGGTTAGTCGTGTTAGGTGAAACAGTTCCATTCGAAGAGGCCGAGCACGACGCGTGCGGGGGTAGCTGCCCTCTGAAGGAAGCAAGCCTGATAAGCTCTATCCATGAGAAGGGAAATCGTCTGACAAGTTATGTACACAGTTGAACAACAAAGTGACTGAGAGGCAGCGACAACAGCTTGTCAGGGGTGGCACCAGGATTTTCTTATTGTAGGGGGCACCCATAAGAGGAGAGTTTCTTCAAAGGGGGGGGCAGGAAGGCCGGGAACTTATGCGCTGTGTTTTGAATATGTTTGCTCTGAGGGGGGCAGGGGGGGGGGGGGGGGGGGGACAGGTGGAAACCTTAGGGGGGGCACCTACCCCTCCTTGCCCCCCACTGGTATCACCTCTGCGGCTTGTCCACTTTGTGGCAACTGCCACCATTCTTTTGGGATCGCACAAGAAATACCAAGGCTGTCCAACAATAAGATGTCGCAAAGTTTGTTCCTAGTGAAGTTATCTCTTGAATACAATAAAGTCCTGTAGTGACACTACTGCTACATGCCGAAATTACTGCCCCTGCGCACTGCCATCTACGTAGCCACCACAGCACACTTGGGACATACCAACAGAAAGCTCATCTATGCTAAGTGTACTATTTGACAGGTAATGAATGCTATATGCCAATATGCCTTAATGATTTTGCATGTTGAAGTAACTATATTCGGATACAACTTCATAAAGAAGCGGCGTTTCGCCATCAAAGGACCCCCCCTCCAGCCAATGGCATCGCCATGCCATCGTGACCCTGCGGAGACCGCCTTCGCACCGTGCTCACTAGAGAAATCGCAAAGCAGCGTGTTAAAGCATGTCACAAAGAGGCCTCGACATCAGTGGCTGGAGGGGGGGGTCTTTTGACAGCGAAAGGCCAACTTTTTTCACGAGTTGTATTAAAGTATAGCCAAGCTCTTTCCTTACGCCACCATTACAGATCGAGTGAACAATGTATTTGAAAGTGCAATTCGAAAAACCCGCCACACTTCTCAACTTGTAGTGCCATCTCGGCAAGCAATAACTGCAACATGGCGGGAATTTTTAAAGAATGCGCAAGCTTGAATGCTGAAATGTATGCGAGTGGTGCAATGGCAATGACATTTGAAACAATGAACACTCGAAAGAAAAAGGGAGAAAGGAGTTTTGCTTGATTTCAATCTCACATAGAAGCATTCTAGGAGCCTTCCAGCAATGGTGACTCGGACATCGATGTCGCTTACTCAGACTTTAGTTCAGATGAATTAGTTATTTGTGTATGTTAATATTAGGCATTTGATAATTACTATTTATTTTCCGAAATCCGCCGTTGAAATGTGCATTTTTAGGAGCCACATTTAGGCATAGAAAATTATGCTGTCAATTTTCCGTCAGAAAAAGAAAAAAAAAATTAAAGCAAGATCAACCAAGGCTTCAATGTTTTACAATGAGTTGTGTAACTTTTCTTAACTCAAGGAATCCTATACTTACACTTCTTTAAGTAAAGATTGTGAAGTAATCTTGCAACAATATGTATGTTTGGAAACTTGGTTTAAACATTCTCGCTAGAGATGTCACTGTTCGTTGAAAAGTGTACTTCAAAAATTTCTGGTCGTTTCTTGCTTACGAATTTTTCGAGCAAATGAAAGCTTTTTGGATCTTATTCAAATAAACAGCATATGAAAGCACATTTATTTACTTTCACTTCGATGGCGCTGCGAACTCAGTAGCTGTATCACAAAAATTTCCTAACTAAGACATACAAAACAGGCATTTCTACATGGTGCAAGAAGTCGAAGCACACGCCACTGATCCCCGCCATTCGTGAATTTGCTACTGAAATTCCTTTGCAACGAACTGTCAGCATTAGCTAGCATTCAGTCTTAATGTGTCACGTGACTAAGTTCTTCCACCTTGGTGTTAGGCTTGGTGCAGCTGCCAGTGAAGGCATGCTTTTTTTTCACCCATAATAACACCCTAAGCACCCACACTTTATAAGAAAACAAATTCTCGCTGCTCAAGTCCTAACAAAAAAAGGCCTGCACAAAACACACAGTGCAGTCCCTGTAAAAGCTAAGGAAGAGGCATTTCTAGAGCCCGTTATAAACTCTCTCGGTGCAACCACTACATAAGTACATTTGCAGGGTACCCACTACACCATAAATCAAAATTTCGATAACTAGGGAAGTACCCACTATGCCATTATTCAGCATTCTGCGGAGAAGCGAGGTACCAACTACGCTTCTGCAAGGCGTTGTGTGCACTTTGATGATGCTGTGGCTGATGAATTATGGCTTAGCTCTTTGCTACGACAACTGGATTGCCGCGGCAGTGGCCAGTCCTAAATTTGACTTACCTGGTCGGTCGTGACCGACTCATGGACGGTCTGCAGAGGTGTCCGCACACTGGACATGGCGACTGTGAGGGGGCGCAACTTTACTGTCCCTCTGTGAGCCTGGACACGTGAAAGAAATTGAAAATGGCCATGAGCACGGCGACACACTCAAGAATCGCTTCTGGGTCATGACAACAATGCTATGCTAAGCAAACCATCCTGGCAACTCATTCGTCACCTTAAGTTTCTCATGTATCTAAGGGATCTCCAAACAAAACAAAGTATGCCTGCGTACAACGTGCATTGTATCTGTCGACACACGTATGTCCTCCTGTTGTAGTAAACCGGGAATGCGTGGTTAGTCGAGCAGTACTAAAGAAGATTTTCCTGCCTGTCACAACAACCGCTACCAGTGTTGACATGTCGGTGCCAACATGTTTCACAACACTGCAAAATATGTCGACACTGCTGAAGCCATATGCTCACTTGAAGTTCTCTGTGGGGATTACCACGTGTACTGGGCATGCAATGCTAATAGCTGGTTCAGGCTGTCCAAAGTTAACAGCAGCTATCGCCAAGAAACCCATCAAATTATGGTTTATTCATTCAGCATTGATTAGGGTGGTCTTAGCAGTAAAATGACAACAAATGAAGCATAAACGGGAATTTCATAGAAGACACGGGGTGTGCAAATATTCGAAAATTTCAAACGAACTGAATAACATTCCATTCTATTTTGTACTCGAATCAAGTAGCGCATATTAAAGATACCGAATATTTTTAGAATAGTTTAATAAGCACCGATGAAAAAACCTCGAAGGAACGGAGAGGAGTAACATTTTTTTGTTTTAATCATTGAATTACCAAGATGCATGCAGCCCAAGGTTTTACGGGACTATCGACACTTCATTGATTACAGGAAGAAGGTGCTTTTGCATAAAACTCCATAGTCGACGAAGCGACAGAATTATCAATCCGCTATCTTCACGACATTCATGATGATGTTGACTCAAGAATACTGTTTAATACTTATATCACTTTTGTTTAAAAGCTGTTGACCAAGTTCCATCTTGAATACTGTAATCACTAATGTATTTCAACCTGCGGTAACAAAATATTTCTAAGGCTCTAGTCGCTGCCGTATACAAGCTTGCTCAGTTTACATAACTATGGTACTTTTGTTGCTTAAAAGTAATCATAATGTTCCTTTGTTCAAGCTTGTGAAAATTTGTTTAAAATAAAATGTGGAATTCTTTGGCTGCTTAAAAATGGCTACTTATTACCATTCGAGGGCTGCTTTGAAAATGATTGCCTTACTATTCGAAAAACTATTTGAATAGTGCCCGGTTCATATTTGTATTTGATTTGGTGCCATCGTTATTCGATTTGTATTCAGTTCGGTTCTGAATTTCACTATATGCACACCCCTGGGCATAACAAAGGAAATGTGTACGTTGGAAAGGGAAGTGAGGCACTGTACACAATTGCAGTTACAAACAAAAAGAAGCACTGTTACACAAAGTCAAGGGAACAAATGAAGTTGTTTTGTTGGTGAAATTTCGCGATATTCTTTTATTGAAACAATGGCAACAGGAACGTTATTCCATAATGCAATGGCGCTTGGCAGTGCAGAGTTACTGAATTGCCTGTGGCCAAGAATGTGCCTGAAACAGATTATTATGAAGTCAACTATATGTGTGTGAAGGAATTTCAAGTGAGAGACTACGAGACCACAAGTTACAGTAATCATGAAAAAGGCATAGAAGGGCAATGGAACGGCAGCAATCCAAGATAGTAAGTGAAGCAGCATGCTCAATTTGGATAATGCTGGATTGACAATTGTAACTACTTGCAATACGTGTGAACAGCACAATTCTGGATGAATTAGAATTTATTTATTAAATACTTTTCAGGAGGAGCCAAGATTAATCAAGCATATTCCAGCTGTTGGTGGACAAATATCTCGAAACAATTCAAGGACGCCTATGAGGGTTGCAGTAGTCATTCTTTAGTGTCACACTGGCAAATTTAGCTTCATTTTTAGCAAGTGCACAGAACGTCACTTTGGCATCAGACTGCTATGTGAAATAAGGACGTGTACTTTGCAAATGATGGTAATGGTGATGAGTAAGTCGGTAGCACAACATACATTTGTAAATGGAAAAATAGACAACCACCCGTTTGTAGCACAAAGCCACAAGGAAATCCGTACGAATTTCTCAGAAAGAAAAGCTTCTTAGTTGCCGAAAAATTCGTCCTGGTCCGGGGTTCGAACCCGGGACCAACGCCTTTCGGGCGGTCGCTCTACCAATTGAGCTAACCAGGAAGCTAGCAATTGGCAGCGCGAGGGCGAATCCATCGACAACTCGAAGCACATGGACACAAGTATTGAATTGAATTGAATTGAAATTTATTTGCCCTGAAAATTCATTGGAAATTAATTCCGCAGAATTCATTTCCAACATACATCTGTCATTTTAGGAAACATTTCTCAAGTATAAATAGCTCTTCAAATAAACTTCAGGCACAAAAGTGGAAGACATGGCCATTGCACGACGTGCGCTGTGGCATGTCCCTAGCATGTGAACTGGCCAAGAGTGAGAATAAACTAGTTTTTCATTGCATAGTATGTTCTAATACATCACAATATTCCCTACAAGAAAATTGTTGGTTTCAAAATCCGGCAAACTTAGCTTTCTATATTTTTTTTCGAGCCCTTGCTATAGGGACCTCATACTGACACAGCGAAGCGAGTTTGGCAGTACTCCCTAGCAAGTGCATTTCGAAGCAAGTGTCACCAAGAGTTCCCGTATGACAGCATGCAAATTGACACTAGCGTGGATGTGCATTCCTTGTCATAGGTAAAGTCCATGTACCCCCCAAATTTGGGCTAGAAGAAGCTGCAGTGGCATTGAAACTATTACTCTGTGATGAAGTCTCAAGAATGGCTGCTTCCTTGCTTGGGGTACCTATATATATATGTGTAAGCCACCAGAGGGCCACTGAGTCTCCATTTTGAATCATACAAAAAGTTACGACTGGCAGAGAATATTAGAAGGCATGGGTTTTCAGTCAACTCCCTGTGAAATGCCTGATGAAGAATGAAAACACTGTGCAAACGCAGAGAACTTCTACACAACTGCGAGTAGTTGAAAAGCTTCACATTATTTCTAGAAACATCAGCATGAGCTTCAAGTGTGTTGCAGTTTCTTGTGTAAAGGAGTTCTGAAGCCAATGCTTGAAGATATAATGCTTTACCATATGCGTTTGTTGCTTACAATGCTACTACCGTGTTAAGTGCAAAGGAAGCGCAAGCTTATGTTATCAGCAAGTCTGCCTAAAAGTCTGCTCACACAATGTTTCCATAACACTAGTGTACTTCACTACCTGTCACGATCAAAAATGTTTCTCTAGTCAATAGACTGTTTAGTAACAGCAGTAAGAAAAAAAACAGCACACCCCTTTCACACACTACAGTACTGTATTACAAGTAATATAGGAGAGATTTGCAGCCTGCTCTTGCCAAAAGTGGTGCTGTCACACGTTCTCCAAGCTCAATCAAGATGGCCAACGATTACTTGCCAGACGCGTACAAAAAGCACGATGCCCTTCACTGAACACGACTGTGCTCCAAAGCCAACATGGATGAATGAGATCATCATCAGTAAATTGATGCAGACGTACATGCATGATGTAGATGCATGTGCACGATGTAGATGCACGTGCACGATGTAGATGCACATGCATGATGTAGATGCACATGCATGATGTAGACGCTTCAACCCAGAAGAGGAACATGAATGCATCAAACCCTTTCATTCTCAAAATTTTCGCAAGACAAGTTCGTGGGAAAGAACATTTCCAAGACTTCTACGCAGAAATGCAGTCTTTCCACATTCGTACTGCTTGCGATACCAGCGCTTTGAGCAGAGATCCCTCCCACCTAAATGCGCAATCTTCAACAGGAACAAGGTGAATGAAAACTTGGAACCGCTTCCCGGCCGCTGCTCTCACTACAAAGGATGGCCGATTGTGTCCGCCGGCACTCCCCCATCTGATACCTGCCACGTGCTGGCCTTTTCTTGGCAGCACACGTGAACGTGTTAGTTAGAATCTGTCAGGCTTAACCAGCAAAGAAGAAAAGCGGGTGGAAGAGGGAAAACAAGAAATGTTTAGTGTCAAAGGACTCGGCTTCACCAGCTTTCATGCGAATTGCAAGCCAGTTCAAGGAACGCGGGAGACCTGGCGTGGCATTCATCTTGCCGAGTCTCTGCCAGACCAGCGGGAGCCGCGCTTTATTTATAGACTGGCCGTCGTCGCTGCGGAAGGGCCACGGCCAGTGGGACGGTGGCTGCCGCAAAATGTTGGCCCAGTCACCTTGGTGCTCAATGGCCCGATTCACTCTCGGCAACTCTCACTAGGTGCTAACAAGGAGACACCGCACAAGTTCTCACAGTTGTTTCTTCTTTTTTTTTGCTTGATGTTGCAAGTGCGAAGCTATACTGCTGTTCTCCCTAGCCATGAGGGAAAAAAACAATCGACTTGCGCATGAACCTTGAAAGTTTTGACACACATTATAGGTCATCATGATATCAATGATCAGCCAAAGATATTGTGACCAAGTTGATTGCCAATAGTTGCAAGTGGCCGCTTTGGTTAAAAAGGGACTATGTTGGGACAGTCGTTCGCTGCTCTGTTTTTAAGGCATGCAAATGGAGTTGCAGCGCTTGTGAACCAACCAGACGCACAGGAACAGGGCCCCCTTATTTTACCAGGCAATCGCAGAGTGCAATTATTTTACCAGGCAATGGCAGTACGCAAGGAAGTGAACGACACCAATTGTGAGCCATTTGTGTGAAGCAATGAGCAGATCACTCTAGCTGGTGTGAACATCAACCATCGCAAGTTGCTTCTTGGTTGACAGTCAGTTGCACAACCTCTGTCAATCAGTCAGAAGTGTGTATGAGCCTTTAAGGCCAGGAACAAGCAGGCTTCTATTTATTTCGTTTTCTTTTTTTCCAAGTATTCTCGCTCAAGCAGTAAAACACTTCAACTGTGAGCAGCCTCCATTTGGTGTAGCTCGTTTGCAGAAACGAAGTGCGCTACAGTGAAATTCTGGGAAACAAGCACATCTAGACTCCCAGGCCCACCAAGCGAAGTTCCTCTTTCAAATTTGCAACGTTACTCTGGTGTTTCGGAATAAATAAGCTTTTGCGTGTCAAATTCCAAGAAACCCTTTGATAAAGTTCACTTTCTTTCGAGCACAACCCTTTATTTCAACAGATTCACAGGCTCCTTAATCACCCATTGTCTATCACCTGCACCCAAGCTAAAGCTTTCTTCTATTTCTTCTAAGACGAAAACAGGTATCAATCTGTCATTCAACCTATACAGTGGAAGGGAAAGCAAGGGTCTTAAAATATGCAAACAAAATGCCACGAAAAACCACTTGTGGCGATCAAACCACACCTTCTGTACTGTGTTTGCGATGCTGCGAGAGGCCTTTAAAAGTCATCAGCCTTCAAGTCTCCACGCTTTTTCCAGATCCTATTTAACAACCGGAAGCAGCAGCTCTCCAAGAAAGGGCTAGCAAGCTAAAAACTAACCGATTGCAGCAAGAACAAACTGGCGTCAGATGTCAATGCAAACAGCAAATATGGTGACAGCACGACATTCTGTCTGCACTGCGAAGACTCGCAGAGTCTCAACACACTTAGAATGCACGAAACAATTTCTTCCAACAGCACTGCAAAAAATGCTCCAAGCGTCTGAACATGCCTGCTTGCAGAAAGCATTCTTAAAAGGACCCCCGACACCAAAACTGAAACCTCGAGGTGTTTGTGCTGCTTGTCCTGAAACGTGGGCACTTTCAGTCAGTTTTTAAGATATTTTAAAGGGCCCGTCAACAGGCTCCTACTTTTTTTTAACACCCCCCAAACAAGCTCGCTAACTCGTACAGTAGACCGCGGCGATCACGTTTCCCGAATATTACAGCGCTGCGCGCCGCGCAGACCCTCCATTTCGAAAAACAATTCCCGCGCCGCTTTCCTTCGCCTGACCAATCCTCCTCGTACGTGCAGCGACGTCAAGTCGGCGATCGCCGACTTGACGTAGCACTGAGCTCGTCGATTGGTCCTTTGCCCTACGAAACAGCGCCTTGGCCCTACGGTGATGCAGTTTCGGCCGCGCAGTACGCATTTTCATTTTCCTGTGCTGCCCTCTGCCGTTTTGTAGAGCCCGAGACTACCGGGAGAAGCGGTATTGCCAGAACGAAAGCCTCCGAGATAAAGAGGCGTCTCGCTACATTACCGCAAGGGAAAGGGTCGTCTCTTCGCATCGCGCTTCCTCCCTGCGCCGCTGACACGTGCTCATGGGGGGGAAGCCCTGGTCGGTCGTTGACTGCGCGCCGATGACGTATCACTGACGTCGTGTCACGTTGCCGAAGTGGGCGGAGTCACGACGACGGGCTACGCCTCCCCATTTCTACAGCGGAGAAGGGGGGGGCGAGGCCGCGCGAAAATTTGAAACCAGCTGAAACGGATGTTCTAACCCCTGTAACTTCCTTATTATTGCGCGTATTCGCAAAATTCTTGCGGCAGCAGGTTCACATAGCAAAAGTGCACATATTTCTCTCTATAACAATTTTTGGACCTCGGGGTTGTTGACGGGCCCTTTAATGTGGTTTTAGAGTAAGCCAGAGAACTCAACTGAGTTGGCAGTGCCTCTTGACATCGCCACTGGTATGACATAGACCAAGGCTCCGTGAGACATTTCACAAGTGAAGTGAGCATTGTCAACGTCACAGAAGATTTGAGGGGTGCACAAAATACCACGACTGGCACCTGGCAAGGGCTATTGTTCCTCACCCCTCTTGCTCTGTGTTGAGCTGCTCAAGGTAGTTCTGGCCATAGAGTTTCCTAATAATACACTAGAGGGAACTCTGGTGCTAGTATCTATGGGAGCTGCAAGGCATGGCGCTTTAGCCAGCATGGGAATTATGGGTAGTACACGGATTTGTCTACGCTTTGTTCTTTCGGCTCCATTTGGCTCCGTAGGCCTGGAGCCGCTTTGTCACAAGACGAAATTCAGCAGATGTTCAGTGGTTCCACTTCACCACCTTAACCTTCTAAGCTCACCAATTCAAATCGGCTCATGAAGTGCCCAATGATACATTCTTTTATCCGAAACAAACGCCAAAACAACAAACAAATCCGCAAGTGTGTTCGAAGCTGCAAGCGCAAAGATTAGGCCAATTTGTGTCCTACCCATCATTGCCATGGTGGCTGAATGATTGCAGCGCTCGAGTTCCCTCTAGTAAATACTGGGAAACTCTATGGTTCTGGCTCCTTAGGCGAGGAATGCTTTTCTTTTTGCTGAGGCGACACACACTTAACAGGTTCACCTTCTACCGTAGCATTGACATCGTTACACAAAGCTATAAACTACGCCAAAAAAGGTCACAAGCAAAAATTTTGTTGTCAGGGGTCCTTTGAAGGCATTCCCTTTAGCCTGATGCCCAAGGCGTAATGTTTAGAGCATCTGGCTACGATACTAGAGGTCTGGAGTTCAAATCCTTCGATCTGAACATTTTTTAGCATTTTTATGTAAATTTATAGTGTAGACATGCACTGTGCCAACATCACTTGGGCATTGCAAATGAGTACTGCGGAATTTCACAAGGTTGCAGAAGGGTTACGAAAGGGTTTCGGTAGAGTGACCGTCCCAGAAAGGGATTGGTCCTGGGTTCGATTCCCGGACCAGGAGGAATTTTTCTTTAACTAAGACGATTTTTTCGTGGCTTCATGCTACAAACAGGTGGTTGTCAATTATCTTTTTCATCACTTTATGAAGTGTGTGAAGTCGCTTGAGATTAGATGACATCGTGGAAGTGTGCGTGTGACCTGACACCGGAAGCAGGAGACTGTTTACTTATCTGGAAACTAGAAAAAATGCTCTTCAGCTAAAGAAATGCTTTCTTTTTAAGCTGCACGAGGCCCACTGTACAGAGCCAACAACAACACTTTCAAAAGGCAGCTTCCAGCCAGCAAGGCACAATCCACTCAAGCAGAGAGAGTCCCAAAAACACAATGCCTATCCTGCGAGGGAATTGTGGAAAGATATCAGGCCGGTGAAGAGGTAGTGGTGGTTGTCAGGTTAAGGAGAGGCAACAAGGCAAGGCCTTCACATCAATCGGGTCGGCCGGAGACGGAGGGCACGCGATAGTGCTTTTAGATAACCAGCACATGCCTCGACTCTGGATACTTCTCGGGAGGAAACGCGATAGCACGTCGTTCGTTCCCTTGTTTGTTCTGCCAGTATGCAAAAACGGCGCCACAAAAGAACTCTCCAATCAGCTTGAACGAAAGTGTGTCTCCTGCGTTGGCATTTTCAAATTCGCTTACATTTTCAGGCTTATCCCAACTGTCCGTTAGTTCTATGCCAATCTGTGACACTATATTCGGTTACAATCTAAGAAAAAAATGGCAGCTCCGCCTACAGCCATCAGTGTCCATCCCCACAGACAGAATTTGCATAAATGCTCCGTAACGCTTACTCATCTCCACAACTTCAAACACTGAGTGTTTCGGATGGCTGACTTCCCCATACAGAAGATCTTTGGGTCGCCTGTTTTAGGTTGTAAACTTGAATGTCCTGGTAAAGGTTTGACAGGAATTCCAACATCACTGCTTGGCCAGACAATGTTTTATGTAGTAATGTCAAACCTTTAACTAACTTAAGTAACCATCCAGTGGCTTCTCTCATTAAAAGAAGTTTGCCTCGTGAAACAACCACCGATACATCGGTGAAGTACGAGCAGAGTTACAGGCATTTGTAGCACATGGTTAAGCACTTTCTCTTCTCAAACCAACGAGCGCGCTTGAAGCTAAGCAGGGAAGGATGGCACAGGGGAAAGAAGTTACGTCATGAGTACATCACGACTTTGACCACTTTTTCCTTGTTCTTTGAACACATGCCTTGCTTTCAGTTTGATTGCGAGTGTGTGTGGGCACGTGGTGGCCTCTCGTGGCAGCTGCGGCAACTATGCAGCTCACGATGCTCAAATCAGCCAATGGCTGTGGATTTGGGTATATGGTGGGGTCACTTGGGTACATGGCATCATTGTTAGAAAAGAGAGGGAACAATTTCTAGCCGATTTTGAGAACTAATTGTTAATTCCAGGCCGCTTGCTGCGCTACAATGTTTAACTCGTGTGTTCTCAGGAGACTCGACTACCAACCGGAAGCATTTTCAGACCAGACTGAAATGGTATTGCAGGGCCCCTTTAATACGAGTAGTATATGCATTAGCCAAGAAAAAGTACTAATGCTTCAAGTAGAAACCAGATAGCACGGCTGTCTTTTTCAGGTCAATGACAGGTGTGCCACTGTTCTGTGGGCGGTGCTGCCATTTCTGCTTAGGTCGTAATCAAGTATAGAGGTTGGAAAGCAAGGAAAATATTTGTGGCTTACAGCTTGCCAGGCTATGCCAGTCCATAATTTAAAAAAATTACAAAACTATCAGGAAGCTGAATTCGTATTACTAACCCACCAGAAAACTCAACTGAATATTCGTATTTTAACCACCACATCAGGTTCCAGCTACCAAATCTAACGAAATACTCAATTCTCATAATGCAAATTCATTTGAAAACATCTTTTTGGCATATCACAACCTACGCGATAACCACTGTGGTTCACCAGCTTCCTTTATTCAATCTGGCCAATGCGAAAATTCAGTTTCTCTCCTTCCGCAATTTTCTGAACGAATTTCTTAGGCATGACGTGCCAAAGCCACAATTTGATTTTGAGGCACGCCATAGCTGGGGGAGAGGGGTCTCCATATCAGTTCCGGCCACTTGAGAAGGATTGAAAGTTGGGCTAGTTGGTGACGGTACTTTAACATTTTTGAAACGGTGCAACGGTGACACGGACGAAAAGAAAAAAGGGGGGGCTTTTTTTACCACGCAAACTACAACAGTTGATGTGAATTTCCTAAACTGACCGATTCCCTGAAAACTCCAAATGGCATACAGAAACCGCATGATACGTAAAGAAACAATTAACAGAACAGTAGGAGAAAGATAAGTGTGACGAGCTTGGCAGCATCGGCCATGGCCATGTTTCAATGATAGTCGGGTTACAACGTGAGAATAATAAACACAAGCTCGCCCACAAAATCGCGGCGCGCTTGTCAATCATATATGACGGGGAGTCGTGCAAGCTGGTTTCCTTTCGAACCATAAGTACACTTTCTGTGCTAATGTAAGTATCACGCATATCGAAATAAAGGTTCGTCATTCCCACCTGAAATGCGACCTTTGGCTAAGCAGCGACATTCGAATCTCTCACGAAATTTGACAGGACGCTGTTGGTTCTAAGCTTTCAACTTATCCTCTTCAGCGGCGGTGGCTACGTTTGTGTACGCAACTTGTTCATGTTAGTTGTGTCAACTTGTGGCAAAAAGACAGCAAGATACATTGCTCATTCAATGAACTGAACCTTCTCCATAGTCAGTATGTCTTGACGTAACTTCAGTGTGCTGCGTATGACTAATCGATCACTTTGGTGAAGGTACTGCGATGTTTGACGGGTCGTTCGACGTGCCGCGCTCCAGGACCAAAGTCAAAAGGTGCTATTTTTCTTTTCCCGAATAAATACAACCAAAAACTACTTGCGCGCACAATTGGAGCCTATGATTTCATTCTTTCCACGTCAAAATGAAACATGAATGACTGCAGAAAAATGAAATATTCGATTACATACTAATTAATGATTGAAACTCACACAAAAAACACATTGCTTAATTTTCTTTCTTGGAATGTAATATTGAGTGCCTTGGAATTACGGTATCGGAATTTGACACATTCGTAGACACCGCATTATAATTCGCGCCTGAAGGGGTCATAACCAGCGAGACGAACCTGTGTGTGTATGGGTACACCAACTATCTGAATCACGTGTGAAGTGTTTTTGACGCCACGGAAACGAGCAAATGTGATTGGATGGAACGTCCGAGCAAATTCTGCCGGGGTGGGTCAGTGATGGCTTTGGGCGGAGTTTGCAGTTCGGTTTTACGATATACAATCATCCGCCGCAATAATCATGAAAAGAAAAAAGTTTTTGGTTTCGGATTGGCGACGTCGAATTGTTTGCAAAACCGCGTTCGGTGCCGCGATAACCTTTGAAAACTTTCTCGCAGAGAGTGCGCAGCAGCAGCAACGGCAAATATCCCGTACACCGAGATTGCCAGGGGGCGATTTCCGATGAGCACCGGAACCGGAGAACGCGAACTTTCGACAGATAAGCGGTTGCCGGCGGTTACGGAAGTGAGCCGACATACTGTTCGCCAAGCAGAAGGTGTTCGCAGCCGCCAAGACGGCCTTGAAGGGGGAACTCGGCAGCGCTACACAGCGTACCTGTTAGTTCATCCTACAGACACATCCGGACACCGAAGCCAGCTCTCGGGTTACATCCGAATGCGGCTGCAACAGCCAAAAACCTCGCTCAAAAGCCACGCAGAACGCAGTTTCCTTCGTGCGACGAATGGATCGCGCGTAGTAGAGGGTACAATAAGATCGGACGGTCACTTTTTTCGCAACACGCACGCATCACTTTTGCAACAGGGCGTTTTCTTCTCCGACGAGCTTCCCAACTCTGTCGCCATTTTGAGCATAAAAAACCGGAATACGAGAAACGACAGTCACATTTCTGCGTGTTTGCAGCAGTGTAAACACGACAATCACTGCACGAAAAGTTCTGAGACGAATTTTAAGAAACACGGATTTGCGGTGCCGAACGGATGACTTGCCGTCACCGTACCCTCTGCGGCGGTTTTTAATGGTTCGCCGCAACTACAGTTTGATACGCAAGGCTGTGCACTGGATGAAAAGTTCGAATTTCGAGGTTTGAGGAGCCAGGCAGATTAAAAGAGCAGCGCGAGGACACTGCTGAAAGGGACCGCGACAGAAAAGAAACGGGGCGGCTGGTGGTATCTCCGGCTAGGCCTACCTTGCCTGCTGCCCCCCATCCGCGGCGGTTCACCACCCCGCTCCTCCTCCGCGAGCCAGCTGTGAGCAGCGGCGGCGGCTTCACAGAAGGAGCTCGCGTTTCTTTAGTCGTTGCCGGATTCGACGACAAAACGCCGATCGCATAAGCTCTTCCATGCAGCCGCCTTCGGGCGATCCTGAACCTCGATATAACACGGAAACGCTAACGTAGGAGCGCAGTCCGTCCATGAAGGTAGTTGGCAGGCTAAGGTGCGCACCCCTAGCGAGTCCTTCGCTTAAACAGCCTCGTAAAAACTTTATCGGAAAGTAGACAGTGACAAGCAGGATATTTCTGTTTCAACTACGATTACGGCCTGCGAAACAGAACGGAAACGAAGCACTTCGGTAGAATCGGAACGAGAGAAAAAAGGTGCGTTACGAATGAGCTCACAAACAAAAGCGGCGCACAGCTATGCGCAGAGAAGGAGGTCGCTCGTCCATCGGCAACGGCTTAGCAGCGCGACAGCAAAACGCGGATTCGAAGGCGTCCAAAACACGAAAACGCGGGTCTGGGCAGGCTCGGGACGAAACGAAAGCCACGGCACCCCGTTCCTTGCGAGCCCTAACCGGCGCTGGGTTGGCCGGCGTGCAGTAAAATGGCGAGTCGTACGGACGGGTTTCGGGCGTAACGTAACGCCCAACGCCGCAAACCGTCGCGAAGGCAAGAAGGGGCGGAGGAAATTGTAGTATACATTCCGCAAGGACCCAAACGTCTGATGGTTGAATGGTTTCGTCGAACGAAACGAAAAACCTCGATGACGCGCAGAAACTTTGGTCGCACGAAGCACCGAACACCTCCACCTTGACAAGCACAGCTTCGCCATTTCTTTGCTTTTTAATTTTGTATTTTCTTAACACACCTGACGCCCTGTCTACGTTTACAGAGACGGGGCGCGGCTGCACAATTCCCCCACAAAATCATAAAAGGAGCCGGCCGACCTACCTCGGCAGGCAGCGGCCGAGTCGGCGGAATCTTCACCACAGTCGCCCTTCGCGCGGTCGCAGCAACAAACGATGCAGCGCTGGAGACTCGCGCACAAGCATTATAATCCCACCAAGGCGTGCGCCTCCGCAGCAGCCTCGGAGTCGTCATCCAGGTTTGAAACAACTGTCTAGCGTCTCCCGGCAGATGAAGCAGCACTCGGGAGGAGTCGTCGGTTTGGGGGGGTGGCGGGAGGGGGGGAGCGACGCGGAACTACACCACCGGCTCACATGCAGCACACACCGATGGCGGCGAATCCGGTGCGGACGGTGCCGACGTTGTTCACGATGCCGGCGGCGCGCTCAGACGACGGTGCAGGGGCGAGCGACTTTTCCGGTCCGGGGCAGCAACACGCTAGGCCTAGCGCCACCGCTGCTGCTGCCGCCTCGCAACCCATTACGGGGCTATCGTCCACGAGGGGAAATTCGGAGGACGCCGCCGCGCACAGAGTTTGCTCGCATCGGCACACACACACAGGACTTCTTTCGACGACCCCCCGCAGCCCGATGGAAGAGGCGCACTACTCCGCCGAAATGAATGAGTAAAAAATAAAGCTACACACAGCCCGAGCGTTCTGAAGAAACGGAAAAGAAAAACGGAGAGGCAGTCCGAGCTCTCGCACGGCGATCACATTGATGCTGCCATGTCGCACAATATGGCGGCCATCTAATGCTAGGAAAGAAAAAATATCGAGATAAAAGAAAAAGAAACAAAATGCAAGAACGGGAGCTGCTGCGCGCCGTGCGCAGATTGGCAGGCCCGGATTGTCGGCTGCGCGCCGCGTTGATTGGTCACTCGCTATGAGTCAGCGCTGTCACGTGACTCAAACACGCCGCCGCCGCGCCGGCAGCAGCCAGCGGTGCAGCAACAAAAGGCTCGAATGAAAATATAAGCAGTACGCGAGTTACAAAGGACGCTGCTGAGCGCAGTGGCTCAGTGAAGCGAAGTGCACGGTGCGAGAGCGCGTTTTTGTGAGCTCGGCTTCTACCGACTGCGCTGTTCGTCCCCCCGCCGGCGGCTGCAACAGGTGACTCTCTTGCAAAGGGGACGCCGTAGACAGGTCGTCTCTCTCTGGCGTTCGCGAGGCGCACAGTTCCTGTCGCAAATCTTGCAATGCAACGAATGAAGTTCGACACCTTCAAGGACTGTCTCATCACGTTGAAACTGGCCTCTGTGAAGCATACATTAGAGACTCGTACAGCGAAGTGACAACAGCCTGCTCAAGACTCTGTGATAGGTGCGACTTTCGGTTTCGCTGATGTTCGCAGTGACGTTCTTTTGTCAGGTGCTGGCAAACAAGCGTTGGGCAACACCTTAAAGAACATTTCGCGGAGTGGGGAGCTGTTGCTAACTTATTGCTACATCCGTCCAGCAGGTGGATGGTGTAAGATAGGGTGAGAGCGAAACAACAAAGAAAAAATTATTTTCGAGCGCAGCCACTCCCACAAACGCGCGGCGAGTGGAACCGTGGCGCCATCTGCCGTTCGTAGACTGAGACGGTAAATCGATGTGCACAGCTTCCGAGATTCTCCCCGCAATCTCGACGCTCGAAGGCTGCGGCTGGGAAGCGGCTTTTTAAAGGTGCATCTGCAAGATCTGCAACATTCGACGATCACTGCTGATGTCGAGCAACATTTCGCGGAATTTCGGGCGTTCAAAGAGATGCCGAAGTGTGGACGGTCGTCTTTTAAAGGGACAACAAAGTGAAACAAGTCGATTGTTTTAGACTGAACAATTATACTCTGAAAACTCTACTGTCGTTAATTTCGCCACCATAGGCTTATTAATAAATTTAAAAAAAAATGCCAACGAGTTTCATTTTTGTATTTCCCGCTCAAATCTCCGATGGTGACGTCATGGATTTCACAGTGTTTTGCTCGTATTCTGGCTACATTGGCTCAACGAAATTCCCTGAAACTGGGTACGTTAAGTCTCTGGGTCGCTCTACAGAAAATGTACCGCATTTTTACCGATTAGGAACAATGTAGGCCCTAGTGAACGCCTTCAAACTCTATGACGTCACGCATGACGTCACGACTGGTGCGGGACATTCAAGGTGGTGTCACCACCCGCATTTTCTTTTTCGCGCGTTTTCTCGCTTACGAGGCCGTCTCTTTCGCAGCGAGCGCGGTGTCTTATTTTTGGTATCATGACGGAACATAAATTATTAATACGAGAAAATTCTCTTTAGTGTCCCTTTAAAGAGCGTAACTGCATGTGCAGCGTATAATGTCCGAGCACCGTTTGTGAATAATCCCTTTACGAGCTCGCCTGTTTACCCGAGGTAGGAGTTGATAAGGGAAGGCGTAAAACTAAATGCCCAGGCGCGGCGTGTCTGGAAGCATCCGGCGGAAAAGTTCCCAAGACGTGACGAGTGAATCTTGCACACTCGAGATAAAAAAAAGGGACTCGGTATCGGTGGCTGCATAACCCGCAAAGTGGTTTCTACTCGGCGTTGCGTCACACTCCTTTCTGGACATTAATGCCGAGTGGCTTTGCTTTTCTCTTATCTGAGCGATAAAGCTGGCTGAGCGCTTGATCGTTTGACAAGCTTCGCGCGCATGTACGACGGGATAGCACAGAATTTAAAAAAAAAAAAGAAAGAGTTTTCCAACGAAATACCGCAGCAAGCGATCGCAGTGATGTGATTGATCAAAGCCATTTTGGCGCAGCTTCTGGAGCAGCTAAAATCTCACTTTGGAGCAGCATAACCAGCGTTTGGAGCAGTTACTTGCCGCACATTTTCGGACGCAAACATTTGTCTCAAAGCCGGAGCTGTTGCACCACATGTCAAAGGTGTTTTAAATGACGCTGGCTTTCCCTGATGCTTTAGTTACAAAACTGGAAGCACAATCTGTCATAATTTTTCATGCATTCTATTTACTTTCCCAAAAATGTGTGATTACATTTGTCCTTTTAGTACAACCTAGTCCTGCATTGTGTGGAGAACTGTCTGCTGTCATCATTTATGCACAGAATCATTAGGGTCCTGGCTAATATGAGCGGTTAAATAAGGAATAGGGTTTAGTAACTGGTAGTTTCTTCCCGTTATTGAATGTGTGCTCAACAAAATTTACGTTGATGGGGGGAGTACGTATTTACATTTGACAAGCTGGTTGACATGAAGAGTTGCCGAGGTCGACAAGCCCAGCCGAGATATACAGAAATACCGGGACACCATGCCTTCTTGGCGAAGTAACAGTCACTGCATAGCCCGTGGTATTGTTGGCAAAATCTGCCCAGTGTATGGTCTTAAAACTTAGGTACCCTGCGTGAAATATTTTAGAAGTAAAATAGAACAAATAGTACTAAAAATTAAAAAAAAACTAAATAAGCGGCCGGTTTTACGTACATGTACTGAATTACTGTTATCAATAAGGTCAGTCAAGTAAGACTGCCGTGCAAGAACAACTGGGTCATTATTACATTTCTCTGGCTGTATTCGCAAAAGTAAGAAAACATTTTATTGAACTTAATAATGTTACCTCGCAGTATGGCCTAGTAGTAATAGAAAACTAACGCAGTAAGCTTCGCAGTATGGGCGAGTTCAAATCTAACTAAGAAAGTTTCGCAATATGGGCGAGCAGAAATTGTTTGGAAGCCTTGCGCCCAGCAACAACTTCAACTACCACATTCCTGTATACTGCGATGACCCCTCGAAATCACAGTGGTAACCTATGGATTTCGAGTGCCTGCTGCCATGCTTTTCACCGAAAGAACGCAAAAACGATATCTTGGCGCATGCTTGGCGCAAATAATGAAAATTTTGCCAAGATGTAGCAGGATGTAGCAGGTTTCACTTCTTGGCGCAGTTTGGCGCAATTGGCGCAGCTATCACATCACTGCGATCGAAATAAACCCAACAGTGAATGCGAGACTTCATCACACCAGTGGCGCAGACAAGAATGTCTTTTTCTGGAGCAGCATGCAGTTGACTGCATCTGTGTACATGCGCCTCTGATCAAAGCCACATTTAGTGATTACCAGGGGGAAACGTACACTACAGCATTAGCGTAGCCATCTTGTATGTATATATCTATACGCACAGACACACACGTACTGGGTGATCGCACCTCCCTCCCCCTCCCCCCCCCCCCCCCGCCTTCGAAATACATTTCAGCACACGTTTAGGGGACAGTCGGCGCATTGTTTCAAGAAAGGAAGGAGTGAGCAAAAAAAAAAACACAACACACGATAGAAGTGCGCAGGTGCCGTCGACTCCTCTATTGTGTGCTGTTTTTTTTTTTTTTGTTGTTGTTGTTTTTTCTTTGTGCAGTTCTTCCTTTTGAAGTATTTCTGCTTACGACCTTGTACGGTAGTACTGCTTAATAGCGAAGAAACTAACGGCAGCTATTGGCTATCTAGTATTGAATTTCACGACCACATGCGATGTAAAAAAAAAATATATATATATATATGATGTTACGGATCTTGGGGCATTTGTGCGCATCTCTTCAGCTTCTGGCACGGAGCTCGCAAAGTTTGCTTTTCTGGATCAGTGCTAAATCATACCACAGGGTACAAGGCAACACAACCTTTGATAAACAGT
Organism: Rhipicephalus appendiculatus; assembly: GCA_030522465.1. Taxonomy (NCBI): domain Eukaryota; kingdom Metazoa; phylum Arthropoda; class Arachnida; order Ixodida; family Ixodidae; genus Rhipicephalus; species Rhipicephalus appendiculatus. The sequence goes on from JALIZH010026089.1 coordinate 980,764, forward strand.
CAGATCACCCACCGCGGTCGTACAGCGGCCGCGCCACTGGGCACAAGGACGCGGGTCTCGACTCCCGGCCACGGTTGCAGCATTTCGATGGGGGGCGAAATGCGAAAGCACTGCAGTGTAAGCTTACAGACTTAAGTTAATAAACCCCAAGCGATTAAAATTAAAGTCCCCCACTGCGGCGCCCCTCATACACACAGCGAAACATACGAAGATAAGTAAACTTTCTGAAGCGGTGTGTAGCGAGTTTTCGGTTGCGGATAGCACACCAAACCATGCATGCAGTTACTGTACTAACTAGGTTATAATTTAAAGGTGACGAAAAACGTTCAAACGTTTGCAAAAAAGAAAAAAGAAATCATTCACCCGTAAACACCGCAGACGAAGAGCGATGGCCCCAGAAAAGCGTCGCATCATCGGACCAGCAGGATTTTTTTCTTTCAGCTGCGAAGCGTTTCAAGAAACCCATAATAGTTTCCTTCGATCGTCTTGTTTTCAGACACCTTTATTATTATTATTATTATTATTATTATTATTATTATTATTATTATTATTATTATTATTGCGTTGTTGTTGTTGCTATAAGTGAAAGGGATCATTCCCTTCAAAACGGTGTAGATGGCACGCAACAATTTTATTCGAGCGAGTTGGCTCGTTTTCAGTATAACTTGAAACAGCACAAACCGGCGAAAAACGGGGGGCAACAGACCACCACCACCAACAACAACAACAACAAAAAAGACAGATTGGCAGTCAGCGCTCGTCCTGTTTGGGTATATATGCAACGCAAAGGCAACTTATTTCACGCAACTGCAGAGCCGTCTGTCGTGAAACCCTTTCCACCTTGCTGATATCTGCAGAACTTGCTTGCTTTCGGATCCGTATACGTTACTTACTGTACTGTATAGTATTATATACTCTATATACTACACTGCATGCATACCGTACTGTACGGCACTGTATGTACTACAGTGAAACTTCACTTGAATGAACTTCAAGGGACCCCAGGAAAAAGTTCGTTAAAGTGGAAGTTCACAGAACTGGAATAGGTATACGTTACAACTTGTTATCGGGAGCTAAAAAAAAACATCAGCTGCTGAAATGAAATTTGAACCATTTTATTTGCAGTGCTGCGTATTTGAATGCGAATTTCCGCTTATTTAGCATGTTTCGAAGAATGTAGTAATCATTTGCTGCACTCGTGCACTTATAGGACTGCAGTGGTCATGAATTGAAAACTGTGACCAAGCTCTCACAAACCCTCTCCGGTACAACACTCTGCTTGGGCAGCGAAGGACTTCAAGTCCTTCGCTGCCCAGAGCTTCAAGTCCTTTTTCCAAGTACATCAGTGCTTCTTTAGCTGAAATTCTTGGTGCTTCCTCCGCAAGGGCTACTTCTTCCTCCTCCCCCCTCTTCTTCTTTCTGAGGTAGCACGCTCGCTACAATCTCTTCTGCAGACAGATTGGCGCCTGTCTCAACGCTAGAGTCACAGGTGGCATAGTCCTCAAAACGCAAAGCTCTGTCTGTGCCCAGTCTTTCAGACAACCTCTGATCAATTCGACGCGAGAGGCACTGCACTCTTGAAAAAAAGTTAGTAAGAAGCTTGTAACCACGAGCAAAAAGTTAGTAACAGCGGCTGTTACTAACTTTCTTGGGCCATTACTAACTTTTCCCTACCTTTTTACTACCTAAGTTAGCAGACACTTATAGGTTGCAACGGTTACTACCTCTTGCGTACAGTTACTAACTTTTTGCCATGCACCTGTTTAACGAACTTGCTAAACGAACCTTAGAATTAATTATTACGAGCTTTTTGCAGCCTATTTACTAGCACGGGGACCCAGCCAAATTCGCTGAGGCGGGATTAGTAAGCTTTTTACCTCGTCTTGGCTCTTGATTATTAAGCCATGTTGAGGTGGTAATATGCAAAATAGAGATAACATATTGTTTGTCTTAATATGCTTGATTAAAAGTTCTACGCTGTGTTACCTCGCACACCTAATCAAATGGTACGCTATATAAATATAGGCGCGCACCTTAAATTATTCATCGTAAAGCCTAGCTGCTCACCGGCACCAGCTGTGTTCTCCAAAGGTAGGGCTATAAATACTCCTGGAACCACTTACGAATTACACGTGTCGCGTAGACTAGTGGTTGTGTATCTGTGCTGTTCTCCTTCACGACATTATATGCATAATTACCCATTGATATATTGTAATGATCATGCTCGCGAATTTGACCGTTATAAAAACGGGTGACTAATCAGGTGAAATGATCGCGGTTACTACTTTTTTTTGGGTAGTAACCGTTACTACCTATGTTTTACTAGTTAGCAACGAGACGACTAGTAACCGCTACTAACCGAGTTTGTAAAGACGAGGGTAGTAACGGTTACTAACCTTCTCGTTACCAACTTCACTTACTAACAGGGTTGTAACATATGTGACAAGTAGTTAGTAAACCGAAGTTAGTAAGTACTACAACCTTTTTTTTAAGAGTGTGGATGGTGTCAAACAACATGTTCGTAGAACTGAAATGCGCTCTGCACTAATTTCGTTAAACTGAAATGCGTGAGTATTGGGTCCAATGGAACTTCGGTGGGTGATCTTTAAAAAAAGTTTCGTACAACTGAATAGTTCGTTTAACTGACGTTCGTTCCAGTGGTGTTTCACTGTACACTGTTTACTGTAGAAAGGCCCAGAAGTTTCTATCACCTTCTAATCTTCCGCACATTTTTTTTCCCTTATTTTTCACATTCTTATGGCTATACCCGTTTCTTTCAAACATGCCACTCGTTCAACAGAAAGCTTTTGTAACGAGCTAGTGTTCTGTGCGCGTAAGCTTGCAGATCGGGTGATAATAAAATTTATCTGTTCTTGGGACCTAGGTTTGGTTTTCACGGTCTATGTATTTGGTTTAAGGCCTATCAGGCGGCGCTCACTTGACGGCGCTATCGAGAAAAGGTTTCACGTGTTGTTGTACCTAACTCTAATCCATATCAGTACAGGCTGAGCTGAAACAATCAAGAATGGCCGTGCTGCTTTTTCTTAATTCAATACCCTAAACACACACACACACACACACACACACACACACACACACACACACACACACACACACACACACACACACACACACACACACACACACACACACACACACACACACACTGAACACTTCTACAACTGTTAACAGTTGTTAGAAGCGCCTGTCCCGTGTCTGGTCTTCCTTTTGTGCTCGTCAGTTTTAGCGTTCCTTTTTCAGTGGGCATTTGGTCGCGTCGTCATTGGGTGTGTTGGCATATTCTTAAACTCTGGCGAGAGACAGCTGGGGCACCCTGTATTTTTACACGTGGTTTTGCCTGCGTTACGCCGCGCTACGACAGCATACGACAGCATACGCCTGCATACGACAGCCCGGGACCCTAAAGTGCTCCGCACTTAAAAAGCTAGTTAAGTTATAGTTCCAACGTCTTCCGGAATGTAGTCCCAGCCTAATGACGTATGAGGCAAAAAATATCGGCGAAAACACAGCGTGTTACAAGACTGAATGTCAACCTAGTGACGGTGGTCAACGCGATGGTAAATATACCTAGCTGTAAGGATTAGTTGACGGATGGATGGTGGAACTTTATTATAGTCCTGAGAGACGCGACTAGCGCGCAGTGGGCTTCGCCACGTTGGGACGGGCAGGCTAAGCCTGACCGCCGCATCGTGGGCTCTCTGGACGGCCCAAAGCTCTGGACGGCCCAAAGCTGATCCCCACGTTGGGGCTTCTGATGGCAGAGCACCACTTGATCACTGCCCAGTAACGAGGGGCATCAACAGAGCATATGCTCTAAGTTAGCTACTTCCCCACAACGGGGGCCCGAGCTGCTAGTGTAAGTATCTGGGTAAATTTAAGTCGAGATATTTTTTTTATTCAGGAGTGTATAAGGCACCCGAAGAACCGGCGGCGGGTAGAGGGCAAAGCGAGCGCGACCGCGGACTCACCTTTCACCTTTGGAAAGAGCAAATTTGGCTTACTGAGCAGACTCGCATCGAGCGGGGGCCCCTGCCCTTTCCTTTCCTTTCTGTTCTCGTCGTCGCAATATACAACTCCGGTGAGAATCAATGAGACAGAAAAGGAAAAGCATATAGACAACACGTATACACGGACAGGCACACGGTATGTATCGATCTACGCGAATGGAGCACGCGGGAAACGCGCAAAAGAAATTACGGACGCCCAGAGAGAGAAAGGGAAAAAGAGAGAGAGAGAGTAAGAGAACGAGAGGAGGGAGTACGCAGTGATCGTGCACGAAACGGGGTGACTGCAGCCCGTTCGTACGAATCCAAAAGATACAGCCGTGGGCTCAATAAAAGAAGCACACTGTTCCTGTGGGTGACGTTTCAGCTTTGCAAATGAGTTACTTCTCACTGTACATTTCACTATTCAAATGTCACGTTTGCATTTTATTATTAACGAGCACGTGGCGTGCGAACTTATACAATGAACTTGACGACTTCTTGTACTCCGTGTATCGCCACAACAGAAAAAAATAAAAGAGGGACCTCGACACCCTAGCCTCCCTCCCTCCCTCCCTCCCTCTCCCCCCCCCCCCCCCCCCACCCCAAATCGAATTCTGGATAACTCGTCCTGGGCAACCGAGAATAAAAGAAAGCGAGCCCCACTTAGTTTTCCGTTAATTCCTCCCCCAAATGGGCGGACTAAAAGTCCGCGCAGCACGGTGGGCGCAACGGTATAGAGCCGCTTGAAGGCGGTCCACGTGCGTCCACTTGCACGCAGTATAATAGATACACACACGAAGCTCGGCTGACCATTGACCGGAGAAGAAGGTGCCCGTACATAACGGTCCATTTGCGGACGTTGCCAAGCGACGCCCGTCGAGCATTCTGTTTCTTTCACCCGGCCGACTGACTGCACATATGTATTTATATATATACTGCCCATATCGCCCTGCCCCCCTTTCTCCCTCGAGCCACAGAAGAAGAACAACTGGTACGATGCGAGCACTGGTGTGAGTGACATGCCGGACACCGCCCACCGGACCGTGTCCAGCTGCTCTGTCCAGAATTACTTCGGCGACGGACGATTGCACTCCCACGTGTCGACGACGACGCGGAGCGCATTTATTAACCTCGGATGCCTTGCCAAACGCGAAAACTGACCGCCGGCGTCGTCGACACCATTATCAGGGGCATCTTGCACTGCACTGAAATCGCATGCGAAGGATTCGCGTATGCTCCACTTGTGTTTTAAATGCGAAGCATTTCTTAGCGAACTTCGGCGAGTTTGAGCGTATCTAGCTTAGCCGCCTACGACTTTGTGCTCTCCTGGCCGTATCGTTAATGGGATTTATACCAAATTTGGTATAGGCATAACATGACTGTATGACGAACATAAATGGCTGGTCATATCATGAAAATCATGACTAACTTGTCATGATAAGTATGATTTACATGCCACGCTCATGGCGTGCTCGCGGACCGTTTCGTTAGCTTGATATACACCAAATTTGGTATTGAGTGACATGACTGTATGACGAACATAAATGACAAGTGGTAATATGGAAATCATGACATGTCATGAGCGACATGACTTGCATTCCACGCTCATGGACGCGCTCGCAGCCGTTTCGCTATAGCGATATACACCATATTTGGTATTGCGTGACATGACTATAATGAACATAGGTGGCAGGTGGTAACATGAAAATCTTGACATGCATGTCATCTACAACGCCATTTACATGCCACGCTCATGGTGCGCTTGCGTCCAGTTCGCTAGCTTGATATACACCAAAATTGGTATTGCGCGACGTGACTGTATGACGAACATAAATGATAGGTCCTAACGTGTAAAACATGACATGCAAATTATGTAAAGCATGATCTGCTCCTTCCTGGCTGCTTCGCATTACATCGATTCCCACAGTGCGTGGGATATGCCGGCTTTTTTGATGTTAGAATTATGAATACTAGCTAGTGAAAATCATGTTGTATTAAATGTAAACACGCATGTACAGCGCCAACACTGCATTCAATATACGGCCACTGTTGCATAAGCTCCCTGTATTCGTGCATGCTCATCTCGGCATTTAAAGTAACGGGGCTGTCTGCAGATACTCTGCATATAGCGCCATGCATTTGTTTTTATTTTTATTTTTTACTGCTCTCATGGCCTCCGGTGCACCTGCGGACGAGGAATTCGCATTGCTGCGAAATTCGAGCCACCGTACAACGTCCTTGTATTATGCAGAGATGCGTCACTGCGCTGTTCCAATAACAATCAGTGCACGCACTGTACCGGATCGTCGCTCTATTCTGCACATAGAGATGCCACACTCGTCCGTGGTTCCCATATTGAATACAATAGCCCCGACGTACTTCAAAAAGAAAAAAAAAAAACCTACGAGACATGTACGGGATATGTTTTCAAATGCTTCGGCAATGGTTTGGAAAATGCATACGTCCACAAAAAAAAAAAAAAAAAGAACAATATGCACATCAGAAAGTTATTGCGTAGAAAGAGGCATGGAAAGTTTGTTCCAGTACCGCCTCTATAGAATTGAAAGTTGACCAGTTTGGTGATGATTTGTTCTCAAATCGCAGCGTGCCTGTTCGCTAACTATAGTCCATGTCCTTTTTCTTCTGTGCGCGCAGCGATACCAGCTACATCGTCCGCAGCCCCTACCCATTTGCAGCAACGCGCGATGAAGATATACATTAACCATGAAGGTTATTACGTTTAACAACTTACATTAACGATTACCAACCACTTACTAACCAGATTCCCGGTTGGCGTCGCCCATAATCATATCGTGACATTTCTTCCTCAAAGGCGGATGCACACAAGCGTGCACCAATGGGCGTGCACTCCACGCTGACGTCATGAGCCGGACGTCCGGTGACCACGCCTTCGGAGAACAATGCGGAGCGCACGAGCGGGACTATTTCTTTAGTCGCGAAGGCCATCGGCTGTCGCGGTCGTTTGGGCTTCATACATGGGCGTCCGCAGAGGGGTCAAAGAAGGGGGGGGGGGGGGGCTGCCCCCCTTGGAATTTCAGATATTTTTCTATGCAGTAGCAATAAGCTATGTTCACATTCATGTATGTATGTATGTATGTATGTATGTATGTATGTATGTATGTATGTATGTATGTATGTATGTATGTATGTATGTATGTATTACGTCCGTACGTACGTCTGTACGTATGTACATATGTAGATGCTGTATTCTAAGGTGCGCATTAGTGGGATCGTGCCGCCGTATGCATGCGTCATCACGCAATACGAAGTGTCGAAGCAGCTGCCCCGCAATTCGTGCACAAACATGGATTCACACTCAGTGAAAACAAAAGGAAGACAAGCACACAGACGGAGGTTGCTATTGTTACCCGGGCACGCGATTAAAAAAAGAAAAAAAAGACGTCAAGGAAAAAGAAAATACAAGGGAGGTACTACATGGTCACGCCGATGTGTCAGGTCTTTTTACCATGGAGACCTCAGCGCGGGCATATGGTGTCCGCGGACAGCGACACGCGATTCGAGTGAACAACGAGCGCGCGCACAACACAGGAAAAGACGCGCTCGTCGTCGCTGTAGACACGTGGTATATATTTATGACAAACGCGCGTCTCTCCCGCTCTATTATTAACGCGGAAGACACGTATACAGGCGTGTACCGTCTTAAAGCACTACACGCGTAGAACAGAAATAACGATATCAGGAAACAAAGCGAGCGCGGCTCGCCTAACTTTAGCTCGCGGAACGTAACTCGTCACATTTTAGCCCGTGAAATAAAACTGCGAGGGCTAACTTTGGATGGGACGTCGAATGACGTCACGTGAAGTTGGCGCGACAGCATATATAGACCTTTTTTACGGAGAGGAGGATCCCCTCCTTTCTGGGCTGTTGCACGGGAGCACAAAAGCCGACGTCACAGGCTCGGGCGTGCATTTTTGGGGGGTCACGCATGTTAACAACAGCCCAGAGAGCACTATGGCGGCGCCCAGGGAGCCTTCAGTGAAAAGGTCTATAGCCACTCGTATATGCCGCGCGTTCTTCGCGTTTCGCCGCCAACGACACACTGCCGCTATGATGCAGTGGCGGATCCAGGGGGGAAGGAAGTAGGGGCTATCGCCTCCCCCCCCCCCCCCCTAAACCTCATTTGTCCTATTAGTCCATTTGTCCTATTAGGAATGAGTGAGACCACTGTGAGCACAGATTAACAGTCCATGGTGAAATATTGGCAGCGCAAACTAACGGGACACAGAAAGAGGACACAAACAAGCTTTCTGTGTCCCGTTAGTTTGCGCTGCCAATATTTCACCATGAATCTATACCAACTAGCCCGCCTTACAACCCTTCTGCAGATTAACAATGTTTATGCTGTGATGGGGTTCTTGTCATGATAGTATACTAAAAACAAAAGTCAGGACATCCCCCCCCCCCTCTCCGGTTTTTACTTAAGCGACCCCCCCCCCCCCCCTACCCCCCTCTAGCATTTCGATGGAGGCGAAATGCTAGAGGCTCGTGTAGTTAGATTTAGGTGCACGTTAAAGGAGCACTGACACAAAATTTCCAAGGCGAGATAATGAGCGAGATAGATTTATGTGGAGACATACACAGCATCTACGAGATATCAAGGGCAAATATAGCCTAGAACATATTTAAAATCAATTTTAAAGTGCACGTCGCGCGACTGAGCGAGATGCGGAGCCTATCGCGACGCCGACATCAACGCAGGGGCAATGTAAACTAACTACGTCACGAGTTTGTGTTGGCTGGATGCTGGCACGCGCCTTGCGCTTGCGCTACATGCGATTTCTTCCTCCGTGCCTGCGGCTTTGCGTGTGCTGGCTGTGCTGGCTGTCAGTGCGGCACCCGCTCGAGCGCGTGGCGCCCACGTCACAGTTTTGCGTGGTCACGTGGCCAGCTGCGTTTATCCTTGCCACCGGAACTGCTCCTGCCTAGCTCGGTGCTCTTTGAAACCGAAACTGAGACTGGGCGCCCTAGAAACGTCTCTAAATAAATAACTGTCGCGCACACGCGCAAACGAGGTTTCCAGCCGTGATAAGTGGGTCATAAGCTACCTATTGCAAAAAAAAGGAAAAACAAGGTGTAAAATTTTTGTGTCAGTGCTCCTTTAAAGAACGCCAGGTGGTCGAAATTTCCGGAGCCCTCCATCAAGGAGTCCCTCATAATCCTATCGAGGTTTCGGGAAGTAAAATTCCAACCGTTATATCATCAAAACCAAATATTCGGTCAACGTGCATTATTGAAACAGCGTTCGAGAAACCTCGTGCATAGTGCTTGTTTCGAGCCAAGGAAATGCTTAGCCTGAAAGAAAATCTCGTGTTTAGTGGTCCGGATTCTATGTATCCTATTCTGTTCGCAGATATTGCGCATTCTGATTTTCCTATTGTGAACAAGATGTCTGCTATTTCGCGGGTGGCTCCTTAATAGATAATTTTATTTGTTAAACATCCTGCTCCGTTTATTTTTCGAGGACATGCATGCGATAAAGTGTGCGACTTCCCAGCACAAACGGATTAAACGAGCACGAACTACGCGTTCTTTTGTGGATTGTCACACACCCTGCAGAGAGGTCGCACAAACGGAGGGCATCCGTTCCATTTTTTCTTTTCTGAAACGGGAACAGAGGCCGAAAGAAGTGAACAATACTTAAAGGGCCACTAAACAACACCGCTGTCCAAAATGTGCGATGAAGCGATAACTGCGCAGTTGTACCATGTGAATGTGCTGTCGCGAGAATTTTGCGAATAATAATAATAATAATAATATCTGGGGTTTTACGTCCCAAAACCACGATATGATTATGAGAGACGCCGTAGTGGAGGGCTCCGGAAATTTTGACCATCTGGTGTTCTTTCACGTGCACTGACATCGCACAGTACACAGGCCTCAACAATTTTGCGAATAAGGGGTGTGTTACAGGATATGGAACAGCCCGCTTTGGCTGGTTTCAGCTTCTCGATCGGCCTTGCCACCATTCTTAGCAGCGAGGAGGGGTATAGCGAGCCCGTCGCCGCGAATACGCCCACTTCGGCAAAATAACACGACGTCAGCGATTACGTCATCGGCACGCAGCCAACGACCAAGCAAGGCTAGTAAACGGAGGGAGGGGGGGGGGGGGGGTGACCGCGGCTGTAGCTCAGTCGAAAGCATTGGAAGGTCTCAGGTTCGGTCCCCTGCCAACGGCAAGTTAACTTTTTCGTCCACTTTTTTCTTTCTTCACATTTACATTACAATTACTGCTAATAGCGTCCCTTATACTTTCCCTGGCACCATTGTCTGTTAGTTCTCATTAATATTGTGTCAGAGCTAGAGTTACTGTGTATGCTCCCGAAGGGAGCATGTACAGTATACATACATACACGGTATATACAGAATATATACATACACAGTATATACACCCTATACAGTATAGTATATAAATGCATATACAGTAACTCTAGTCAGAGCGGCACTATGGGCGTCGCGGTAAAGAAGCGCGGTAAATGCGCGACCATAACCACATCACCGCATAAAGCCAGGACACGAGAAGGCCAAATACGCCGTACCAACAAGCCCTCCTTGCAACTTTAATCGCATCACCCCAGGTCAAAGGCACCGATTCGAAGTGCAGATGACCAATCGACGAAGTCGGTGCAACGTGAAGTTGCCCATGGGCAACATTACGTCACTACGCGTGCGAGGAGGATTGCGCAGGCGATAAGGAGGGGCGCGGATTTTTTTTTTTTTAATAGCGAGAGTTACAGGGCGAGCGTTACAGGGCGAGCCCGTTAAAACGAAGTGTTGTGTATTACAAAGACATCAGGAGTCAAAGAACAATATATGCATGTCGTTGGAGCCGACGTTTCGGCAAAGCGGACTTTGTTCGCGGTGAAGACAAGTCGAACAAGAAGCGATATTCACTATCGCCGGGTGAAGGACTCGGCGTGTTGGTAGCGCAAAATACACGAGGGGAGAGTAGAGCCTGCAGAGGACACAGAGCGCTCATTTGCAACTGTTTATTTCTTTGATTTTAGAACGCTTCACGCTATAAACAGTTGCGCACACGCACAACAGCGCCGAGATCGGACTACACGCGAATCAATAGTCGAAGCAGATTTTTTTTTTTTTCGAAAGATGAATTTTTCAGCACACCTTCTCTTTCTCTCACTGATAAAAAGAGAACACACTTATTGTTATTTATGTGTTAAACTGCGATTGCTTGAGTGTCGCGCATGACTGTTAATTGTGCGAGTGTGCGACTGTATGTAAGGTGAAGCGAATTAAAAGAAATAAACAGCTGGAAGTTAGCGCTCTGGGCCCTCTCTTCTGTCCCCTCGTGCATTTTGCGCTGATAAGAATTCGTAGTTATCATCGAGTCAAGCCTTCACCCTTTCCAAGCCGTCCTGTATAACGAAATACTTTGAAGGTACCGAGCACTTGGTTATAAGGCGCGTTAAACTATATTATACGAAGCCTACACATATGAAAATAACAAGTCCCTCACCTTGTCTCCTCCTCCTCCGGCCGCGTCCGATGTCCTGTTGGCCGGCCGGGAGGACACGTCTCCGTCCTTGATTTTCATCACGGGGCCGCGCTAGGACGACGCCAGCCTGAATCCTGCAGAAGACGAGGACGACGCCATGTTCATACACATCGAGGTGCACACACGCGCGATCAGCGAAGCTTCAACTTGGGTTATAGTTGGTACGACATCGTAATGAAGTCGCGCTGAGCGACGGCACGATGGACCAAAGAGCTCAGGACAAGAAGTGCGAAATGCGACTTGTCCTTGTGACTATAGTTGTCCGTTTTTTCTTCGTTGCTAGTCCTGCGTGCCTTCGCTGAGCGTAACCACATTAGAAGATATGCGCGAGCATGAGCGAGTATACCTCTCTTGAGCACGAAGAGTCGTACAGCAAGGAGCTAATATAAATGCCCACCACGTTCGTTTCAGCCACAGATCAAATCACCGAATGATACATCGCACGACATAAACATGTTACGCGCGACACGTGAGCTCTGAAACCGGAGAAAGTACGTTACACGGCCGCTGCAGGCGCGCGGAGGAAAAGTACCCGCGGTCCTGTTATTCTCGGGTAGAAAGGATAACAAAATGACACTCGAAGGCAGAATAACAGATCGAGGAATATAGAGAAGTCGAAAAGGAAGGCGACACGGATCCGAAGGAGACGTACGGCGGCAGTGTGGATCTATATATGAGGACAAAAGGCTCGTATGGAACCAGGAGTACACTTGTTCTCGCCACATTGGTATCAAGAGTTTTACGCGCCAGAACCACGATGTGATCAATGAGACACGTTCCGGAGTTGTCTAGCAGCAAACACATGCCTCCTACTGTTCTGAGTATTTGGTCCGGTGTGTTTCTTTCTAATTTTTTTTTTTTTCCTTTCAAGCAGCCAGCTCGGATTTCAAGTATAGCAATGCGGTGCCCCTTTAGTTGTCACCATGTTTTGCTTTCTGATTTCTCTTTTACTGCCTTTGTAAACTTCCACGGTCTCGCTTGTTTAAAAAGAGTCATTTGACTCCTCCCGGAAAGTCCTGACTTGCCAAGTATATGACTCACTTCCGAGAGTCGTGTGACCCACAAGAGAGTCACAAAAGAGTCATCAGTCGACGTGCCTCTTTAAAGAGAGTCATACGCGTGGCAACTCAGAACTCTCCGGGAGGAGTCAGAGGACACTTTTTCTTTTTTTTCTTAGAGTGTGCTTCAGAAAAAAGAATGGAAAGAAACAGGGGAGAGAGAGAGAGGGACGGAAGGCGGAGAGGTTAACCAGTTCAGAATAACCGGTCTTCTACCCTGCACAGGAGCAACAAATGAGAGAGTTTCGAACTCTGTAAAGAGAGAGAGGGCGCATACACAACGTCACAGACAGAAATTTTCCGAAGTCTATGCGCAGGCAGTGAACAGTGGACGCTGACTGTAAGCCTTACGAAGGCACGAAATAAGATCACAACCAAGATTCCAGAGGAGAGGGCAAAAATAGTAATAAAATTAATTGATATAAAATTAATGTAACATTATATAAAATAATTATAAGAAATGCACAAGCGCTCGATGGTCACGGTCTCTCTCTTCAGCAAGGGAAAGTGGGTCCCGTTCATCACAAAGACGAAATAACATTGCTCTATCCATATAGGAAGGCGGAATTTTATTGCGAAAATTAAGAATTCCTCTTAATTCTGAAAATATTCTTTCCCTTGCGGCTTCTTCTCTGGGCCACAGCAACAGGAACATCTGCAGTGCCATCTGAGAATTTCTTAGAGACACAAGAAGAATTTCTTGTTAAGATTTTCCCAATCAAAATTTATTACTTTGAACTTCTTCTCACTAATTCGATAGTATTCTATATTATAGTTATATACCTATATATTCCCTTGATGACCGATTAATTCATTTTCCTTCATCCAAAATTTAAAAATTTTTCCCTCATATTAACCGTCAGTTTAATGGCCAATCCCCCCGTAGTGGGTACGCGCCATACGTAAAGGGTCAAACAAGCAAGCAAGCAGGAAGGCGGGCACGGCTGTCAGCGCGGGGAGATTCCCGTACGGTTCCGCTCGAAGTCGCGACGCTGATGACGCCACGGGAGTTCGTAAACTCACTGACGTCACAGCCAGCAGCTCGGCAAGGCTCATCGAAGACACAAAGAGGCGAAGAAAAATATTTAAAAAATACACACACGCACACAGTATAGTGCGTGGTATACCGGGGGGAGTTAGGCCCCACCGCGGTCGGAGAAGACCTTCGCCATTGACCCCGTTAAAGGCTGTTCGTTCACGCAGCGCACGTGCCTGACGCAAGTGCCCCCGCCACCACTCTACGCTCGTGGCTTTAGTAATAAACTTTAAAAAGAAAGACAGACACAAATACACAAACACAGCAGCAGCAGCAGCATCGGCTCCCTCCAACGAGCCAACGAAGGATGAGCCGAACGTCACGGCTTTGAGTGCCAAACTTTCCGCTGCTGTTTTCGACCTGTTTTGAGGAGGGCCATCTGTTAACGGCTAGCACAGGGTCACCCCTCCCCCAAATAAAAATTTAAAAAAAAACGTCGATATAGAAGACTATCGTAATTACGGGCTTTTGCGAGCCAAAATCACGATATGATTATGAGGCACGCCATAGTGGGGCGAATCCGGATTAATTATGCCCACCTGAAGTTCTTTAACGTGCACCTAAAAGGAGCACTGCAGTACTTTCCACCATAGGCGTGCGCAGGGTTCTCCTTCAAGGGGACCCAAGTTCGTCACAGCGCCCCCCCCCCCCCCTCCCTATTATGTCAAGGTATGGGGCTGACTTTGCGCCCCCCCTACCTATTGTGTCCTTTGAGCCCCCCCCCCCCCCCTTCTCGCCCAGCATATGGACACAGCATAAATATACAGGTGTTAACTGGTGACAGCGCAAAAAAAAAAAAAAGAAAAAGAAAAAAATATGTAAACAGAGACAAGGGGGGAAAAAAGGAGACAGCCTAAGCAACTATACACACTACACTGTCAGATTTCACCCGCAAGGTATTTGTCTCAGATTCACAAAAAAAACTAGAAAAAAAAAAAAACCCTTCGGCGAAGGACTGCGGATAGTGTAATCAGTGTCGTCGTGTTGAAGCAGTACACACGACGCGATAAAGCGTGTCCCCCACGGACCGTTCTTATCGTCCCGATAAGCGAAAAAACTGTAAACGTGTAGCGGGTTCTTAGGTTTCGATGAACACGTGGCAGTAGCGAGTTTGGCGTCCGGCTGTTGACCTGAGACTCGATGCATGAAGACGAAAGCGCCAACTTAGCGTTTACGAGGGAAACTGCACATAACAGTCATAATAATAACAAAACACGTTGCGGGGCTACATTCTATGATACATTCTTATTTAAAAATTGTAGCGCTACATTAGACGAGGACAAGAAGAAAAGTACATGACAGGATGGGCGCTAATGTAGCGCTACAATGTTTAAATAAGAATCATAATAATAATATACGGGGTTTAACGTCCCAAAACCACGATATGATTACGTGGGACGCCGTAGCGGAGGGCTCCGGAAATTTCGGACCATCTGGTGATTCTTTAACGTGCGCTGACATCGCACAGTACACGGGCCTCTGCCATTTCGCCTCCAATCAAAATGCGACCGCCGCGGCCGGGATCGAACCCACGACCTTCGGGTCAGCAGCCGAGCACCGTAACTATACTGATCCACCGTGGCGGACAGATAACAGTCACGTCGTGGAATTTATTACACTCGACCGGTTTAAATCGCCAAGCAAGGAACGTGAGCACGTTCTTGAGACCACTGTTTCCCCGTCCGCCTCGCTGGAACAGTGGTCGCGGTGCTCGGCTGCTGACCCGAAGGTCGTGGGTTCGATCCCGGCCGTGGCGGTCGCATTTTGATGGAGGCGAAATGCTAGAGGCCCGTGTACTGTGCGATGTCAGTGCACGTTAAAGGAACACCAGACGGTAGAAATTTCCGGAGCCCTCTCATAATAATATCATGGTTTTGGGACGTAAAACCCCAGATATTATTAGTGCTAATTTCAACATCGACGCACATCGGCCAGTATTAGCCCAAAATAGCCAATCCATCGTTAAGTCCAACACTATATTATCAGTTAGCAACACTGACCATGGTTTTTCCAGCGCCATACCAGCGCTAATAAGGGTGCTGGTAGTATGTGAGTAAAATGCGGCCACTGAATAATAGTCATCGTATAGCCAGTCAAAAAAAAAAAAAAAATTACAGAGGAACAAGCCCAGGTACTCATCGTCTTCAAAATTTTGGGAGGTGGGTTCTTACCAGCCCCCTCAGTCCCCAGCCCAGCCCCCCCCTGCCAACCACTCCTTGGCTACTGCAATATATCCGGAGTAACAAGGTGTCTTTTAAAAAAATAGTCGCAGATTCATTAAAAATCATAGGGCAAAAAATCTGCGGATGTAGTGCTGTTGTACTTCTTGTGACTATTCTTGGAGTTTTTCTATAACATACTGATGACTAGCTGCATCTCCGAAAACCCCTCATTACGTGTGCCACGTACGCGCCTCATCATTTTCTTAATGTTATTATTATAATTGTTTCACAGTTATTAGCGTGGATTCCTATTTTGCTTTATGATAAACTGTGCTTCAGCCTATGTTGTTTTGTCGCTGCCTGCAAAAAGGGGCCATGATCCACACCAAGCCTTGCTGCCAATTTTCCACAGTCCTGAACATCACTTTATTTTTTATTATTTATTTAATTTACAAACACTGCAATCCCAAAAGAGATTTTAGTACGGTGGAAGTACAATACAATATGGCACAAATGTAGGCAACAAAACGAAGTAACATGGAATACATGGACGAAGGAAACACACCGCTGAAAAAAGCAAAATTTATTCTTAAAAAAAAAAAAAACGTTTCGGCTCCCACACGGGAGCCTTGTTCACAATCTTTTCAAGAATATACTTTTCAGAAACATCTTTTTAAGAATATATTTTTACTTTGGTCGGCACTGTGTTTCCTTCGTCGATGTCTTTCCCCGGCCAGGCGGGTTTCCGCCAAACTCTCGACTTCATGGAATAGATTGCTTCTGAAAAATAGAGATATGTACAAAAACAACAAATACGTTGCGTTTTGTGTGCGTGTTGCGTATGTTGCTATATGTTGAAAATAACTTCGATTTGATTTGGCTGGCTCTGAAAGACTGACAGTGGGTGTACGGGGCGGCCGCCGAGCGAAACGCGCAATAACGGGCGCCGCTGAAGCCCTCCTCCGAGGCGGGCTTCGTGGCAAAGCACCGGAGCACGGCCGGAAAGACGACGTCACGCTTCGCGGAGGAGGAGAACTCGCGTCTATCCATCCAGAGCAGCGGCGGCCTCAATGGCGGACAAGGTCGTCCCGTTCCGAGCGGCTCGCTTCCTCGTCGAGCTTCCTCGGAAGAAAGAGGAAGCAGGCCTCGCTGCCTCTTCTTCCTCCTCGGAAAGAAACAGAGCGCGGCTTTTTCCTCCTCCCTCCGACCGCACTCTGACCTCGTAAGCTTCCCCGCCCGGCACCCAAGAGCACGGCTTCACTGCACGGCTACGGAGACGGGTGCCGTGGTGTTTGGGAGAGCCGAGATCAACGTTTAACAACTCCAGCGACCACCCTGAGACAAGCTTCGAGAACAATATCGTCACCTTCCTCCCGTTCCAATGCCTCGATCAGTCCAACAACGGTATCGAAAGAAGTCGGGCAGCGATCAAGGTCTCCCATCCATAGGTCGGCAAAAAATTTACAACTCACTCAGACTCACTCATGAAACATACCTCGCCCTTAGGGCTCACTCGTACTCAGACTCACTGAAGTTTTTCTCCATCGGACTCACTCAGACTAACCAAAATATTACTCACCCGGACTCACTCAGACCCAGACTCACGGCTCGGTCTGAGTGAGTCTGAGTGAGTCGACTCATGAGTGAGTTTGCCTACCTAGCTCCCATCAGGTGGTTACAGTGCTGGCGGGGGGTGGGGGGGGGGGGAGCATCGCAGCGCATTGGGGAGAGATTCGGTACGCATGTTTAGAACAGCCTCCGGAGTGCGCTAACCCAAAAAGTTGTTAGCGATTGTTAAGAAACACCTTGTTCCTCCGATATATCGGTGTAGCCAACGTGTTGGTTTGGATACACATCCCAGTTCTAAGTGGTCTATTAAGCCGAATACGCAGTGGTCTGTTAGAGTAACGGCGCAGATGTGAACTGAAGACGAGTATAGGATCAGGTGATGTGATAATCTGCATACCGAGAAGGGAGGCCGCGTTGACGCTATACTGGATTAATTATAATTGGAAAGTAGCTGGGTGAAGCTTTAATCTCGCAGAGATCACAAAATAGGATGAACGGATTGATCGTTGCTACTGACCACAGAACTATGGCCACTCAGCGCGAAACAACAACAAAAAGGTGACCATAGTTTTGTGGTCAGTGGCAACTACGAACCGACAAGCCCAACAGCAAGTATACTTCTGATCACGTTGATGATGGACGGAATAAAAGGGTGAGAACGATGAGAACATACCACGAGTCCTGCGAAGAGGGTACCACGGCGAGCTTCAGACGGGGCGACCGCGACGCAGCCGACACCCGCGAAACCTCAATCGCGAAGAAGCGTGATTACATGACTGGGTGGCATGTTCGCTCTCCGACACCAAGCGCGACTCTGTCTGTCACTCGAAAAAAAAAAAAAAAAGAAATCTCGTTGGCGTCAGCAGCGAGGTATCTGTCTGGCTCGTGACCATCCCCCCAGAACCAAAGGGGCACAATCCTTCTCTCGAGGCAAAACGTCCGTTGCGTTCTCTGCGCAACAAAACTCACAGGTTCCGTCACGCATTTACCTCAAGAGGACTCGAAGGCGACGGAAGTCTGCGAAATCTGTGTGAGCTATCAATCAATCGAAGCATATCGAATGGGAAGTCATCACACCGCAAAAGATGCTCTTTTGCAGTTCGAGTCAGAATCTTCTGTGGAGAGCACTGCAGAACAACAAAAAATGACACCTTTCATACGGCAAATAAAGCACTGTTCGACAGTTCACTTCCCAACCCGCCATGGTGGTTCAGTGGTTACGGTGCTCGACAGCTGACCCGAAGGTCGCGGGATCGAATCCCGGCCGTGGTGGCTGCATTTCGACGGAGGCGAAGTGCTAGAGGCCCGTGTACTGCGCGATGTCGGTGCACGTTAAAGAACACCGGATGGTCGAAATTTCCGGAGCCCTCCACTACGGCGTCTCTCATAATCATATCGTGGTTTTGGGACCTTGAACCACAACAATTATTATTACAATAACTCAATTCCCAGCAGCCGCAGAAGCGACGCTTCTGAGAGAAAAGCTGACGGGACCTTCCGATTGGCCGATGAGTCCGCAGAAAGGAAACGCCGCATGGAACCGAACAACACCGCGCCATCACGAACGATAAGGCCTCGAACGCTGACGTCACAGCTCACGCACGCGCAGTCGCTCTTTATCTCCCACACCGGTAACGCGAGAGCTGGGCGAGATTCCGAGAAGAGCGCGAAGATTTACACAACGTATCTCTCTCGTCCACGGCGTTAACACCCCCCCCCCCCCCCCACCGTCCATATTTTGTTTTGTTTCCTTTTTTGTAATCACGAATGCCTCTCGCCAAAGCGACATAGCGGCATCTCACGTCTTCGCAGCTGTCGGCTCCTGCCGTAAACACGACGGAGTCAGTGCAGGGAGGTTACACGTGTATGTACACTTTCGTCGCACACCGCCAAGAGACCCAGACGCGACGCGTAGCCCAGACCAGCTCTGACTCACCGAGCAGTTTGTTACAGAGCGACGCAGATGCGGCGACACTT
>JALIZH010026091.1:0-17500 GCA_030522465.1 Rhipicephalus appendiculatus
CCAACAAACAGCGGACGTTCTTAAGTAGCGCGCAATTGATCGTGTTACTATAGAACAGAATTAGCATGCATTTGTATAGATAGCAGCCACACATATTCTTCCGTGGAAATGAAAATCAGATTCTTAGTTAACACACATTCGCGCGCGCGCACACACGCACACGCGAAGTTTGAAAGAAAGAAAGAAATCTTCATCCGTTCATTTGTATGCCGACGACTGTGTGCTTTACAGGGAAATACGTACCGATGATGATAAGAACATCTCGCAGACAGACTTAAATGACATTATAAATTGGTGCGCTAAATGGCTTATGGAATTAAATCCCAACAAATGCAAGTTAATGACGGTCTCCCCGCCAGCTCAATCGCTCCTCAACATACAAACTGGGTGATGTTTCTCTTGACCAAGTGTCGTCATACCGGTACTTAGGCGTTACGATTTCTTTCAATCTAACATGGAATGCTCATATTAACGTCATCACGAACAATGCTAACCGTACATTGGGATACATACGTCGTAATTTTAGCAACGCCCCACTTTCCCTCAAGATGCTTCTTTATAAAACCCTTGTGCGCTCGAAATTGGAGTACGCTGCTGCAATCTGGAACCCTCACCATGAAAACGTGATTAGGTATCTTGAGCAAATTCAAAATAACGCTGCACGTTTTATTCTATTGGATTATCACCGTAAATCAAGCGTAACAGCAATGAAGCACCATCTGTCACTGCCACATTTATCACTACGTCGGAAGTACTTCCGCCTTTGCCTTTTCCATAAGACCTACCATCATCCATTACTGCGTAGTGGGCTCATTATGCCTCCCACATATCATTCCTCTCGGATTGACCACAAACACAAGGTTAAAGGTACTTTCTGCTACACAAACACATTTTCTTGCTCCTTCATACCGGTCACATCAAATGATTGGAATCATCTACCAGGTGACATCGTTTCCATCTCTGATCACTCCCTCTTTCGTCATTCTTTATCAGCTCACCTACTTCCCGATAGCTCTCCCTAGTCATCCGATCTATTTCCCCTCCCTACGACTTTCTGTCTACACGTGTCAAGATGCCGGCGTTTTCCAGCAGGTTCTTGATTTTTGTCTTGTCACTTCTCTTAATGTTACATTTTTTTCGCTAGTAGTGTATAACTTTACCACATTCACTATTTTCTCTTTGTGATTCCCTTATATTTTTTACGTTTCACTTTTGTTCCGTTTCACTGAATAGAGATGTTATTTGCTTTAGTCTTGTTCATGTATAAAATATAGCACGTTTTGTTTCGCTGTTTTGTATTTTTCATGTTGTAACCCGCTCCCCCTCTGTAATGCTTCGGCGATTGAGGGTAACAAAAATAAATAAATAAATAAAGAAAGAAATAAAAGAAGGAAAGAAAGAAAGAAAGAAGGAAAGAAAGACAGAAAGAGAGAAAGAAAGAAAGAAAGTGAAAGAAAGAAAGAAAGAAAGAAAGAAAGAAAGAAAGAAAGAAAGAAAGAAAGAAAGAAAGAAAGAAAGAAAGAAAGAAAACGTCTTACCCATAAAATTATTCTGAAGAGAAATATAACTTTAGCCAATCCTGATGTGATAATTATCATCAGCGAAGCCAACTGACCAATAGCGAACAGCGCTTATGAATTAGTGAAAACATTTGCGAAAACGGTCCCTGTTCGGCGGAAGCCCGCAAAATGGAGGAAGGCTTGTAATTGTGAGCTACCCGCGTGCCTGTTTACTGACGTCACTTCCGTGACGGAAATTACGTGTGTCAATTCTTGGTTGACCTCGGCATGTAGCACGTTGCTTTTAGAGGGGAGATATTGACGTGCGCCACAGTTTTCGGCAATAACACTCGTTGGAATTTCTGTGTATACAGCTTCGTGCGGGTGGATGACATTTTTTTTCATTCCACTTTTTTTTCTGACTGCTAAAATAGAAGAAATGGGTGGTGGTGAGAGCTCTCAGCCTGTTCTTCTCCGATGCCTATACCAACCATTCGTTATCACTGCCGTGAGATTCTTCATTATCAAACCGGCACTACCTGTGTAGTCCGAGCCGACATATTGTAACAATATTGACTATAAATACGCTTGCTCTTAAGTCGGATATGAGAGCCACAAAATTGTGATTATTGGACGCTGTATCATGGACCTGGCAAGAATGGATTGGCGTCGCAACTTTCCCCGATGTTTCACGCCTCCATTCTCGCGGTGCAACCCTTTCGTTCCTATACTATACAAACTACGCGGCCCTCTTTTTAGGGGGGGGTCTCTTCCTCGTCCACCTCACCGTACGCGATCGAGAAGAACTCGCGAGGCGTGTTATTTCCTATTATAACCCGAAACATCTCAATCTCTTCGCCGCGCCTGCGTCGTTTACAACAGGAAGCTGCTGTAGCTGTCGGGAAACAGAAACGACCGTGCGACAGGCATCCGTCACGTTTGTTTCGCACTCCTCCCCACCCCGTTTCTCGTCTTTTCTCCTTCTGACGCGGCCTCTCCTTAGATAGAAAGGTCTGCACACGTCGTTGCCGAAGCACGCGATGTTCTCTTCCTCTTGCTCTAGCTTGACGCTCTGGAGCGCCTGAAAAGTTTCACGCAACCGTATACGCGGGAGGCACGCGATTTTGCATACGTTTCGATGGGGCCACGTGTTGCCGCATCGCGTGCCGCTTGGGAGCGCGGATGTCCTGTGATGGACGAGTCAACCCGGCTGTCCCGGTGCCCGTCCTCAATACGGCGCCATTTTCCACGCCTCTCTTTCAAGTTCGCGGAAAGGGCTCGCGACGCTTGCATCGAGGGTGTAGTCTTCACTGTACGTCCCCTCCAATGCCCTCCACTTGCAGCTGCCATGTCTTTCTCTTTATTGCGAAAATGGATCGGCATAATATAGCGAGATGTCGCATCTTTTTATGGAGAGCTGAGGCTACTGGTCCCCCGTGCGTTGCGTCTTGGTTGACAGCAAAGCGACGTCAGCTGTCACAGCGTTTTTTTTTATTTTTTTTACACCGTATGTACCACGTTATTTGACGCCCCTTGTACCCCATTCAGCTTCTATCTCCCCCCTCTCTCTCTCATTACGTCATGGCTCAGTCGTATTTTCGTACAGAACCGTTAAACATTTCTGGCCATGACTCTTCGCTTTCTTTTCAAGCACATTAGGCTCGAACAGGAGCAAAATCACGAAGAGTTCGAGGAAACTTGAAAAGACGAAACACATACAACAGGACTAATAGACAACAACGCCAAGGAAAGTATAGGGGATGTTACTAGTAGTAAATGTAATGTACCCCCGCCCTCAAAAGTTTTCGGAACACAAAATTTCCAAAAATTATATATTCCCGCTTTGTCTTTGAACATAGCCGCCAAACAGATGTTCCAGCTTGTAGTACTCCTTGCGACCTACGCAGCTACCTGCTAGGTTAGATGCGCCGTGCACTAACAGAGCAGAAATTCGCATTTTCAGTGGAGCCCACGTTCCGTAAACTTTTGGGAGCGGGTGTACATGTGAAGAAAGAAAAGTGGACGAAAAGATAACTCACCGCGCACAGATAACTTGCCCTGCGTGTGGCAAGTTATCCTTTCGTCCTCTTTTCCTTCTTCACATGTACGTTACATTTACTACTAATAACATCCCCTATACTTTCCTTGGCATTATTGTGTCTTATTTCTCATTAATATTGTTACGGGGAAAATATTGTGTCTAAAAAAAGAAAAACGAGCCCTTAAAATTTCCACTTCTTTCCTTCATACAACAGGACTGACGCTTTTATCTTTTTTGTGTGTGTTTCGTCTTCGTCGTTCGCGCTTTTCATGTTTCCTCTAATGATGGACCAACTCGCCCAAACCATGTTATTGTTGCACGAAGAGAGATGTGGACACATCAGGAGGCATTTGAACATTATCTCTCTGCGCATGCACAAACTCTGGCGAATAAACATGCACTTTTGAGTGAGACAAGAGGATGCACTCTTCTTGCTACCGATCAAGGAACTCCGTTACGTCGCCCTATTGTAAGTTACAACTGGCCTAAATCGGAATGTGCGGTAACCGTGGCGCGAGTTTGGAGGTACAAGATGACTGGCGACAATTTTGTTCACCGCGCATCCTAACAAGACGTTCTCACTGTGATATTACTTCGTATACCATTCTTATTAAAATTCGGACTCTTCCGTTTAGCTATGTGTCGCAACCTCGCTGACGACAGCAGCAGGTGGTATACATAGTTTCTGAATGCTTAGAAACGTCTTTCACAAACACGTTATCCCCGTCTGTGTATATGGTAGCAAAATGGACAAATTATAGTTATCCTTCCTGTATATTTCCTATCTATCTATCTATCTATCTATCTATCTATCTATCTATCTATCTATCTATCTATCTATCTATCTATCTATCTATCTATCTATCTTTCTTTCTTTCTTTCTTTCTGACAACCTCGTCACATGACCAACCTATTCTCTCTACGCCTTTAGTAACTTTATCTTGTTTTCCTAAACTTAAAGGGACTGTCTACCGCTCGGAAAAATTTTTCTGATTGTGGCGAAAATGAGAAGATCGTTCATCACATCGGCGGCAATGAGCATGCTTTTGTTCCACAAAAAAAGAATTATAATTTTAATTTGACGTCGAAAGTCGACAAAGAATGACCGCTAGCGTCACCAAACAGCGATGTGGTTCAATCTATTGGTCGGACAAGAAATCCTCGCAGGTAGACTCATTTTGCTTAAAAACAAACATGTGTATCTTGAAATTGTATTTTACGCACTTGAGGCAGCTTTAGGTTGCGCCAAAGAGTAATTATTGCTTTTTTCCTCACGCGTTCAGAGAGGCGCTCGGTGGCGCTGCAGGCGGCGCGTTCGCCTGCCTGTATACCTGCCTGCCTACGGCGGCGAAACGCGAGCACTGCGTCCGGCACCGCTCATAAGGAAAAAAAATTGTCTTCGGCGAATAGCAGCGTGACTGACTTCAAGGAATTTTCGAACCATGCGCGTGAGTCCAACGTAATCTAGTAACGTAGCACGAGTCCTCATCAGTAAAGTGCACCCCATTCACCAAGGTGCTACATTGAAGAAGATTTTGCCATCACGTTCCGCTTCACCAGGGCGTCCATGCTGGCTCTCATATCGCATATACAACACAGAACACCTAAACATAACTGAAAGACAGCAGGAACCTTCTGTTGTTTTGTGAAGCACCCCTCATGTTCATTTTAGTAGCGCGGTTGTCATGAGTGGAACCACTACAGTTCGTTTCACAACCCCGGCGTACCAGTGTTGCTGGAACAGACCAACTTTTTCCGCTCGACCACGGTGGTTTGTCAGGCAGACTGAACAAAGCTGGAGAAACCGTGGTAATAATACTTTATCTGACAATATGCGTGCTTAAACGACCACTACGGTATTTGTTTTATTATTAAACAAAAATTGATGAAGTCTGCAAAAAGAGCACGCGGTTTCAGTTTGCGACTTTCACCGGCAGTACAGTCGTCATCGCCTCCACCAACCAGTGTTGTGGGCATTCATCCCACCAATGGAAGAGGACCGAATGCAGATCGCAAAATTCTGTTTTAAAAATTTCTACTCACTTTCCAGAGAAACCGCTGCAAGGTTCGGCACTTCAGACGGTACGCTTTTTATTGCGATACGAAACATAAAAGTGATGAACGACGGTAGACAGTCCCTTTAATTGAAATCATATCGAACTATTTTGGCATACTTTCGCCAAAGAAGCCGCCGATTACGTCACCGGGGAGAACTTATCCAGTGGTCTATTCCGTGTGCATATTATACGCGTGAAACTTAGGGTGGCCTACTAGAACCGCGTGTACGTTGTCGAGAGCTGACACATCTGACGTGATACGCGTGTCACGCGCGCGAACACTGCTGTGCGAGGTGAGTGAACGACATGTGTATACTACGTTAGCCTGTCGCGTGTTTATGACGTCAGCATCCGTCAAAAGCCCGCTGAGTTCGTCGAGTCATCGCTGTCACTGATTTTCCACACCGTTGGATCGTATACATCCACTCGTTCCCCTATTCGCCTCGTGTGCGACCGATGGCGGCGCTGCGAACGGCGCTCCGGTGACGCAAGGGCGGGGATTCGGCTTTTGTCGTCTGCTACGCTCTGGCTAAAACAGCAGCATTTTCGTTATAGTTCGCCTCGCGTCGCACGGCGTTCCTCGACTACTAGCTCCATTTTCTTCTTATGATATTTCTTGAGATGACTGCTAGCATTACATGAGGTTAAGAAACGTTAACATTTAACATATCTTCTGTATACCGACAGCCATCGCGGTCAGGTTCATGCCCCCGAGTTCGTAGCGTCGCTCACTGGGCTGGATGGCGTTGAAATAGCTTACGTGAAAGCGCGAACGCCCCCCGCCAAGTGAGTTAAAGAGAGTCTCCGCTGCTTTGAAATCGCAGCGCGATCAATTTTGCGGCTTATTCGCTAAAGTTAGCGTTGTGTAAACAGACTTGAGATGAACGAAAATTCCCGCTCCACTTCCAATTGTAGTCATGTGGACTTGTGCAGACACGACAGCCGACAAAATGAAATCGATTAGTTCATCGACCAGCGGGTTATTGCGGACCACTAGCATAGATTGGACGAGCTGGATGCAAATAAGATCGCTCGGAATGAAACGCCAGCAGTGGTGCGCGTGGTACAGTTCGACTCTTATGATTAGAGATAGATACGTTCATGAGCCGCATTCATGTTTTCGATCGCGCAGTGCTGTCTACTCGACTGTGCGAGCCTACCAATGGTAATGACAGGATGGCGCGCACTATATTTCTAATGCTTGGGCAACGCGATCCGCTGCAGTGTTCGCGTTTCACTTGTCACCGACTACAGCTACGTAAACATTAAGAAAAATCGGCGAATGTGTCCAGGAAGAGGAGAAAGAAAGCTCTTTCCCACCATTCTTTTGGCCCCTGTGGCTGATTATTGTGATTCTTTACCGTGCTGTAACAAAATATTGTAAGGTGGGAGCCTTAGATTCCACATAAATTGCGAAAATTGACCGTCGGCGTCCCGCGTCGCCAGCGTCAACACGAGTGATGCGAAAATTCATCACAGGATCACGTCATCATGACATCCCAGACCGACAAAATTTGTGACGTCATAACGTCATGTCACATGATTACGTCATCACATGACATCGTCGCTTTGCACTGCCTCCGTGATTGGTGGGCCGATCTCGGAGGCGATGCAAAACCAGGTGATGTGTCGAAAGCTTCAATGCAAAACCACGTTACGTCCAGAAAGCATTCGCAGGGGGGCGGCGAACGAACAATACATCGACTCGAGAAAAAGATGGCTTTCGCCTTCGAGTCAACTTAGGCACATGCATAAGGAACTTGAATCTCTTTAGTACAGTGATCGCACCAAGCCACATCAGGAGTCGACCGTTGAGACTGATTTACAGTATTTTATTGCAAATACATCTTTCGATGCGAAAGCTTTATATTTATCAACGTTAGTATGATTACACTAATTCTGTTCAGCATATTTTCAGACCACCATGAACGAGTGAACAAACGTCGATTTATTAACGTAAGGATTAAAATATGTTGCAAAAAAAAATAGAACAAAAACAAAAGAAAATCACTCCGGACAACCTACCGATATTTCATATCCCCGTCGTGCATCCCCTTTAGACTCGCCCTGTTTATTTCGTGTTTCAATTTAAAGTACTTACGACGCGCTTACACAGCAGCTGCTAAAAATGTGTATTTAATCAAACGTTGTTGCCGATAACGCCACTTAATTTATTTGAATGACATCACACGTCGTTTGTCATTCTCCGAACATATGAATTGAATCGAAGGAGCAGGCTTGGCAACCGAACACGCGCAGCACGCGGTATACATTTATTGCGCTTTAACGCAGACATGAAAGCTGAAGCCCGAACGCTGAAGTCATTTATCGAAAACGGGCAGGAAAGTCATTTTGAGTGCGCCACGGCCATAGAACAGTCGCGAAAAGAAAAATTCACCATAGAAGCATATGTACACATGGATGGCTAGCAGACGACAACAGGAGCAATCGACACAGAACGTGCTCCTGACGGCAACTCCGCTCGATTTCGATGGACATTTTGCTTGAACATTCAGTACATATTGCTTTATCAACTCGCCCACCAATGTTTCTATAACTCGAGCGCGATAGACAGGCTGGCAGCGTCGAGCAGCCTTCACGTAGCGAACGCGCGCACGAAGAGCTGCATCCGAGTCCTCTCCCTGACGTCACACGCGAGAGGGCGCCACTCCAAGATCTCGAGGCGAATATATCCAAAGGAGATCCTGACATCACCTGAACGAGCTATGACGCCGCAACATCGGTTTCGTCACGAGCTTTATGTAAATATACACGCACACGTACTCAGCTATAGTACACGGGACAATAAGGCGGTCAGAAAGCAGCGGGGTACCTCGCGGCTTGATAATGCAAGGCGCGCAAGCGAAGAAAGATAAGGTGACGTCAAAGCGGTTTTCGTTTGTACACACGGCGTCTTTCACGGCTCTACAGCCTGTCTACTTCGCGTGAACATTGTGCTCGCTATGTTCGCGGTCATTAAACCATTCGAGCCCTGTGACGGAGGGGGCTATTCTGGAAGGAATCGTCTCCACGGAGCAATAGCTGTTAACTCTGCATGCAGTTGCTGTCGGCACAGCATGCAAGCGTGCGTACGCGCTTCCCGCTGCGAGCAACGACAGCAGTGGCTCACGGTCTTCTCCGCGCGCTTCCACTGCTGCGTTTTTATCTCGGAGGCTTACGCAGGAGGAAGTCACAAGTCGTGCGCTGACGCTCGATGTTGCCGTGTAGCGAAACGTGGATATATACGATAACAATATAACAATAATACCTTGGGTTTTACGTAACCAAACCACGATATGATTATGAGGCAGTGGAGGGCTCCGGAAATTTCGACCATAAGATGTGTGTGTGTGTGTTTGTGTGTGTGTGTTTGTGTGTGTGTGTGTGCGTGTGTGTGTGTATGTGTGTTTGTGTGTGTGTTTGTGTGTGTGTGTGTGTGTGTTTGTGTGTGTGTGTTTGTGTGTGTGTGTGCGTGTGTGTTTGTGTGTGTGTTTGTGTGTGTGTGTGTGTGTGTGTGTGTGTGTGTGTGTGTGTGTGTGTGTGTGTGTGTGTGTGTGTGTGTGTGTGTGTGTGTGTGTGTGTGTGTGTTTGTGTGTGTGTGTGTTTGTGTGTGTGTGTGTTTGTGTGTGTGTGTTTGTGTGTGTGTTTGTGTGTGTGTGTGCGTGTGCGTGCGCGTTTTCAATTACGTTTATTTAAGTAAATGTTTATATATATATATATATATATATATATATATATATATATATATATATATATATATATATATATCTTACGGAAAGTCGTTTGTAAGGACACCAGCGTTTATAAGGACACCACTTTCTCTTTATGGCCAGAGAGCCATGTATATATAAGTAGCGAACTTTGTTTTTGTTTTTTTTTTTTCACTTTATTCGTTCGTTACACGACTGCACCGACATTTTCGACCGTTAACTCGCCCCCTCATTCTCAGCTGAAGGGGCTAACTTGGCAAGAATGTCGCGGGCTGTCAACTCAACGACTCTTCCTTTTTCATTTATCTTCAAGAGCGCCGACATCTATATAGGAATACGCAAAGTGCTACGTCAGCATCCAATGCGACATTGCGAGCTGGAGAACATCGCGACCGTTTATGCGAATTCACTTGGCAAGCTCCAATTCAGACGGGGGATATGTCGATCGAGACGTATAAAAGTATAGATAGGACACGACCTTACGACCTCCGTTCCGTGTCTGTTTTTTTTTTTTTTTTTTTTTTTTTTTTTTTTTTTTTTTCGCGGGCTTCTTGAACAGAAGTGTTTGTGTCTGTAGAAGACAACAGCTAAACCACTCTTCTCTGAGACGTTAATCAACTGCAAAAGTGGCACACGCAAGAGCTGTAGAAGGAAATTAAAGATAACGAAGCAGCAGGTTATTTTTCTTTCTTTCTTTCTTTCTTTTTTTTCTCGTTAACGCGCGGCGTATATACATGCCTTCAAAACGATGCCTGAAGGAAGGGCTTTCTGGGAGTGAAGCCAGCCGCGACCGGGCGCTCACGCAAGTCGCAGCTAAAAAAGAAAAGGAAGCTAAACAAGTATTAAAAGAAGATGCAAAAAAAAAAAAAGCATGTCTGCCTTAGCTTATTTTGCATCGTAAAGCGCTTGAAAACTATCACTACAGGTTAAAATTATGTAACCGTGTCGGCCGTTGTGCGAAAGATATAACACAACCGTGCTCCGTGTTCTGCCGAGCGATGATATATCTGTCATTTCGTAAAGGAAAACGAAACTCCGATCTGGTGTACCTTTAATGTTACACTGATGACGTCACAAATTTTGGCGACACGCCATGATGACGCCGTATCACGCGATGATCACGCGATGATTTTCTTGCATCACTCGTGTTGAAGCCGAAGGTCAATTTTCGCGTTCGATAAGGAATCTTTCGTTGAAGATGCTTTCAAGATGCATTCGTCGGCCTCCATTTATGGATACCGAAATGTACTGCTCCGACATATCCCTACATGCACAATTCTGTTTCAATCAGGTTTTTTTTTTTTTTCTTTAGCAAAGGTATATCATAAAAAGACTGCGCCCACGAAGAAATAGTTTCGAATTACAAAATAAAATACAGCGTTCTTTGCATTCCTTTAGCAATATTCTGACGAAAAGCCGGAAAGCCCTTGAGCAGCAACGTGTGTCTCCTTTTGTGAAATGAATTGCGGCTCTCATGAACATTCGGCTTCGAAACATTTTTGCTCTGCAGGAGCCTGGGGTGCTTTCGCGGAACGATTCTATTCCTTTTTGTATTCTTTTCGCCGCCATTAGCCGTCTGTGATTAGTCGAAGCGTCTGTCCATCAATCAGCCGTAAAAAAGCGTGACGTCAAAATGACGTTAACACAAAACGGGAGCCGGCGTCGCGCGTTCCCGCCCACTGCCATAGGTCGACAAGTGCGGCGAGTTGGGCGGGTTGGTAAAGATGCATAACTAGGAACGTTCAGCGCAATAATACGGGGGCATGCGCTGAACGTTCCTAGCCATAGGTCGGCACTTTAAGGGAGTACTCACTCAAACTCACTCACCACAATTTTTTCAGCCTTCGCACTCACTCACGTTCACACTGACGTCCACTCACACTCATGAGTACTCACTCACGTTCACACTCACCTCCACTCACACTCATGAGTACTCACTCACGTTCACACTCACGTCCACTCACACTCATGAGTACTCACTCATACTCAACTCACCACGTTCAAATGAGTGTGAGTGAGTGTGAGCTGAGTGCACTCATGAGTGAGTGTGCCGAGCTCCATAGGTCGGCACTTTAAGGGAGTGCTCACTCAAACTCACTCACCACAACTTTTTCAGCCTTCGCACTCACTCACGTTCACACTCACGTCCACTCACACTCATGAGTACTCACTCACGTTCACACTCATGACCACTCACACTCATGAGTTCTCACTCACGTTCACACTCACGACCACTCACACTCATGAGTTCTCACTCACGTTCACACTCACGTCCACTCACACGCATGAGCACTCACTCATACTCAACTCACCACGTTCAAATAAGTGTGAGTGAGTGTGAGTTGAGTGCACTCATGAGTGAGTGTGCCGAGCTATGCCCACTGCTGACGTAAGCTTCGACGTCACGTGGAAAAGAATTGGAATAGAAAAAGGAATCGTTCCGCGATAGCACCCCAGAGTTCGCTATATCGCCTCTCTTTCTTCTAAACATGGCATTTAAAGGGACCCTGAAACGGTTTTGACGATTTTGTACAAACACATTGAGCCAGTAGACCAAGTCCTAAGGCTCATTTACAGACTAATTTAAGCTCTCTGCGTACACTGTGTAATTGATTACAACGCTATAAAGCTGCGAATCGCTGCAGATCACTGCGGCTCAGCCCAACGCGTTTTCAACCGCCCCTCCCGAGTATGACACGCAGTCTGCGCACGATCTGATTGGCTGCGGTGTGCGCACACGAAAAATTGGCTGGTAGGGTGGCGGCACCTGTCGGAGCAAATATCAACCACTCCGCGATGTCTCTGTTGCCAGACGGCGTGCGTGCTGCCGGGCGCACTGGGCTATGGCCTCCGAGATTGCACGCAACCTGTCGGCGTGCAATCTCGGAGGTCATCGCTGGGCGAAGCTCAAATCGTCGAGTGTGCTCACGTGAGCTCTGCATTCGTAGCGATGCCAGCGTGTCTCATGAGTTGAGGAGGCAAGGCAGGGGAAGAAGGAGGGTATGATATAATTGGCCGTAGCCGCCTTGGTACACGGCGTGCAGCGAAATTTGTGGTGCCAATGGTTCGATGATGCTCTAGCCTAAACGCTGACAAAGCTTCAAATAACCGTTTCAGGGTCCCTTTAAGGGACAGCCACAAATCTATCTCTCATATGGTTGAAGGCGTAGTAGAACAAATGGTTGGCTGACAAGCGTTGACAGACAAGACATCGTCGTGTAGTGCTCCATATTGATTTCTACTGCTCGCAGTTAGCGAGCGGGTGTGGAAATTTTACGTTGGACCGGTTTTAAGGCGAAAGCCTTAGATCTAAGGCTTTGACCGTCGGCGTCAACAAAAGTGATAAAAATGTGACGTAACACGATGACGTCATCACATGACATCGACGCTTGGTCAAATGTTGCCCGATCACGGAGGCAATGCAAAACTAGGGGAAGTGAAGAAAGGTTTCGGAGGTGGCGAGAGAGGATCAATGCATCAAGTGAGAAAATAAAGATCTCTTTCGCCTTCGTGTCGTCTTAGGAGGAGGCATAAGGTAACCCTGTGAGTTGTTCATATTAAGGCGAAAGCCTTGTCTCATGCTCACGTCCATCCGACCGGCGTCCGTCCGTCCGTGTCTGTCCATCCGTCCGTCTGTCCGTGTCCGTCCGTCCGCCCGTCTGTCCGTGCCGTCCGTCCGTCCGAGCCCTGGCACGGAGCCAGGTGGCCGCCGGGGTGCGCAAACGGACGCCGGTCGCGTCGGACTCTGGAGCGCTCGCGCTTTTCTTGCGTAGCGTCGCTGTGCCCAGTGTTTGGAATCATTCTGACCGACGCCGTCTCAATGGACACAGGCGTTCGCGGAACACACTTTGGAATTTACAAAGGGTCCGTTAATTTAAGCGCTGGAACGCGGATGGCGTTTGTACGATGCGCAAAGCGCGAGAAAATACGAACGCATGCGAACGGAGGAAGATTAGTCTCGCGTCTCGGTGCGAATCGCGGTAAATAATTAAACAAGAAAACACGCACACATTCGGTTTGTGTGTTATCCCACTGAGAGTGTAAAAGAAAAAAGACATGGTATAGTCAGTCGAATGGCCACACGCTTTCGCCGTACACACTTTGGAAGGATTTCTAACCTGGGCATCGGCGGATGCAGATCGGGTCACATCTGGCTCCGCTAATCCGTCCTCAAGCGCCCGGATTTTCCGACCATCGGCAGGAAATCGCACAACCATCGCAACGGGCAAGTCACCACCTTTCATCTGGCACCAATATTTCCGAGCTGGACTCTTTTTTCAACCCGGAACGGACGTTTGAAAACCGTAAGCGGCGGTCATAGCGTTAAGCCTAAACGCGCCCCCCGCGGCAGCGGTACGGTGGACGCGCCAGCCGCGTCGGTGCCCGACGCGCTCTGCGACGCGCCCCGCAACGCAGCCAACTGGGCAGGGGCCCGATTCGCGGGGACGACCGCCATCGATTCTGACCTACCAGACCAACTGGGCTGCATGGATGCTGACGACTCGGAGCCCGAGGACGGCGTCGGGACTAGCGATCACACCCCCGGTACGAGCGGGGTTGCCGAAGCGTCCACCAATGCACACCTGCGGCCGCCCGTACCTCACACTCCATGGTATCGGGTGGTCAACGCTCGCCGACGGAAGGTTGTCGCCGAAGAGGCCTCCGCGACGCCACCCGCCCCATTCCACCAACGCGAGCCCAGACACGGAACCGGCCGGCCTCGCCTGCCACGCCTTCCCGCAGAGGACCACAAAGTGGTCTTTCGTATAAGAGGAGGCATATCTCTACTACAAGAAGCGGTCTTACCCTTACGCGCTGCTATACAAACCGCACTCCGAGCCCCCCTTGCCCGTGGAGGCGCGGATACGAGTACGCAAGGAGCAGAACATCGCCCTGATCAGCACCTCGAACCCAGACCTCGCCGAACAGCTGTGCCACGTGCAGACGCTCGAGCTCGGCAGCAGATCGTATGAAGTCTCCGCGTACGTGGCTTCCCCAGATAATTCCTGCAAGGGAGTAATCACAGGAGCCCTACCTATACCCACAGAGGATGCCCTCATGAACGACACCGTCACCTACCCGCCAGGTATCAACATTATCCAAGCCCGACCATTCGGAACGAATGGAGCATGCCTCTGCACCTTCGAGGGCAGGCGTGTTCCCCGATACGTTTACTTTCAAGGCGTGGAATTTCGATGCAGACCTTTCCGACCAGTCACCCAAGTGTGCCACTGCTGCCTCAGAACTGGCCACCGACATGACATCTGCCCATATCCGCAGGAACGGCGGTGCGGAAATTGCGGCGTGCTTAACCCAGATGAACACCACGACGGTTGCGTTTCGCGCTGCCTAACCTGTGGATCCGACGAACATCCCACCATCGACCTCGGGTGCCCGGCTCTTCAGAGGAGGCCCGGGCCTCGCTCGTTGAGAGATGGCCGCCAACTTCCGCAAAAACCCAACACCCCTCCACTGAGGCAAAGTTATGAAGAATTGCCACCGAACAACCAACCTCGCAGCAGTTCTCAGAATGCCCGCAGCCAAGGCCCTAAGAGGACTGCCCGATCGAAGCGCCCAAAAATACCCAACCATGGAAAGCAGACCTCACAACCTACTCAATCCCAAGCACCTCCACCCATTCAGACACCTGCGCATCCATCCAGGAACCACCCGATACCTTCTTCGCAGTGCGGCGCGAAAAGCACCGCTACGTGGCCAGCACTCCCGCAACGAGAACGCACCCATGCACCTGGCTTGGCGGCCAGAGCAGCGGCCCCGAGTGCATCTGGCTTGGCTGCCGGAGGTCGCCTAGATCAAGTCCCACAGTCTCAGCTACAGCGACGGCAGGATCCCCTGGCCGACTCTGGTAAGTCGCCCGTTGAGCAGGCCTCCCAAATGCCTTCCCAATCAACACCCCATTCTCCATCCCTCGTTCAGCAGACATGTGCCCAATATTTCCAAACCCCAGAATTCACACAAGGCCTCACGCAAATAGTTCTAAAGTTCGTAAGTGATAGCCTCGAGGCTGTTAAAACACAACTGAGTGGGGAACAAGAACAGGCCCTCCAGAGGATGGAGACCACGTTTAGTCACCGCATGGAGAAAATTGAGGCTGCAATTAATCACCTGTACGATATGCATGCTCAATCATCACCAACCCGTAAGCATAAACAACGCAAATGCGCCGCCGCTTGCTCTCCTCAGCCCACGGAGCAGGCGAACAGCCCACAATCGGGTGTTTCGACTCCCACAGTGCCTCAACATGGCGAATTCTAACAATAGACAGAATGCCGGAAGAGCAGGTTTGCCTTCTCTATCCGGAAATCAAAATTCGTCTGATATCAACATATGGCAATGGAATTGTAGAAGCATCAAAAAGAAACACTCTCAATTGGCCGCCTACATTCAACACTCCACGGAACCACCGCATATCGTGGCTTTGCAGGAAACAGGGTCTGCGCCTTTCTCTCTGCAGGGATATCGCGTGGCATCCGTAACATCGCGCACCGCTATTCTTATTCATAAAACCCTTCCATTCATAGACCGGACCCCTACGGGAGGTTTTTCAGAGAAAGGAACCGAGTACACCGCTCTTGAGGTAATCCCATCGAATTCCACATCGGGAAAAGGACTCTTGGTAATCAACATATACAGCGCCCCCTAAAGATAAGGGCACCGGGATACCCGAAATTCTTGCTCAAACGCGGTCCCAACATCGCATCATTGTGGGCGACTTTAATGCACGCCATACCGCATGGGGTTATGCAAGTAACTCGCCGAAGGGTAACCTTGTACATAACGCCATGATGCACCATGCACTTACCTTAATTACTGACCCTACTGTGCCAACGCGAGTAGGCACTAGCACCGCCAGGGACACCACGCCAGACCTCACGATGGTGAGCACACATGTGATAGTTAAAACACATGAGGTCCTGCCGGATACATTAGGTAGCGACCACCATGTGATCCGAACAGTCTTAACGCAAAATTCCAAAATTTTCCGACCTAAAATTCAGACCCTCGTTGACTGGGATAAACTTCGCACGTACATCGCCGCGGAGGATACCACTCCGCAATCCATAGAGTCCTGGACTCAAAAAATACAGGATGCCGTTGAGAGAGCTGGTAAAAAAGATTAAGAACACGAAGAATGCGCCCCAAGTTGACCCCCATCTCCTCCATCTATGGGAGGCTCGGCGAAGCCTTTCTAAACAATGGAAGCGTCAGAGACTAAACCGCAAACTTCGCCTACGTATCGCTGCAGTTACGGAGGAGGCTGCACAGTATGCCACCCGGCTAGCTAAAACAAATTGGGAAAACTTTTGTGGCAGCTTAAGAGGAACACTTGGCACAAAACGTACTTGGAACATCCTCAGGGCCCTTCTAGATCCGACATCGACCAAAAACCACATTCACACCACTACCCAAAGGCTCATTTACTTAGAAGAGCAAAAAGGCACAGACATTATGGCACACATAAAAAACCTTTACATTCCTCAACCCCTACCGGTATATCCGAATGCACTCCCTTTAACACCCCCCCGATCCGGACGAAAACTTGGATGCAGATGTCACACTTGCGGAGGTAAAACAGGCCCTTGCTTATATTACGCGGGACACTGCACCAGGGCCGGATCGTATAACGTACAAGGTCCTCCGAAATTTAGATGATGTATCTCTACAGGAGCTCACGGATCTCTTTAACGAACACTGGAGCAAGGGCACATTACCTTGCGATTGGAAACATGCCCAGATTAATCTGATTCCCAAATCGGGCAAATCACTACTTCTCCAAAATTTACGACCCATCTCCCTCACGAGTTGTGTAGGCAAACTTTTTGAGCACGTCGTTCTCCGGCGACTACAACCGCATTTAGAAGCTAATAACTTCTTTCCCAACACCCAGTTTGGCTTTCGCCCCAACCTATCGGCGCAGGATGTCCTCCTGCATGTTAAAGAGACCCTATTTCATCCCAAACGACGGACGGCCCGAACCAGAGCCATTCTCGCATTAGACATACAAAAGGCTTTTGACAATGTAGGGCACGAACACATCCTTAGGACACTGGCCACCACTGGCTGCGGCCGTAGGACCTGGCATTATGTCAAAGCCTTTTTGGAAAATCGCACCGCCGAGGTTAGATTAGGTTCACTCACATCCACCATTTTTGCCCTCCCGAACAGGGGTAC
>JALIZH010026091.1:22500-35069 GCA_030522465.1 Rhipicephalus appendiculatus
ACAGGCGCCGCGGGGCAGCCGCAATGGAAAACGACCGCTCGGCGGAGCCCGTGACCTGTCTCCCACGTAGTAGACTTTTCTCTCTTCAAGTCGATAACGTATACACTATGCCCACGGATTCTAACGCAACATCAAATTCTTTAGTGTAACGACATGGTGTGCGCAATTGCTCGAGATAACCACGTCACGTCTTGACGAATCCGGTCTCTAAAGATAACGTTGGCTCTCTTATCTAGACGTTCGAGTCGAAGTTACGCCGATATGACGTAAACTGAAGGCGGTGGAAAGAATAGTACGTGTTTACTTAGCCCTCAGTTCTCCTGTTTCAATCCGCGAGTAACATGGGGAGTAACATAAGCGCAGAAGCTTGGGCAAGTTGGTATGTATACCTTGTTAACGAACGAGGCTTCGTCATATTTCTCTCTGGGCTGTGGTTAAGATGCGTGACCCCCCCCCCCCTTCCCCCCAATGCACTGCCGAGGCTGCGACGTCAGCTTTTGTACTATACCGTGCAACAGTCCAGAAAGGAGGTGATTCTTCTCTCCATTGAAAAGGTCTATTTACAACATCATTCTTATAAGACTCATTTATTTATTTATTTGGATACCCTGAGGGCCCGGAGGGCAATACATAGGGGGGAATTACTAAGAAGTGAAGGATGCAATCATAATTCAGGTATACAGCAATTGAAAAAGAAATACTATAAATACATTGCAAAGACAAAAAAAATTTACAAATAACAATAACGTCAAGATGATAATTCAGGCGTACAGCAATTGAAGAAGAAATACTATAAATACAATCCAAAAACAAAAAAAAAATTACAAATAACAATAACGTCAAGATGATAGCTTTTAGGTTTGTAGAGTTTCTGAAATGAACACAATCAGACGCACTCATAAGCGCAGAAAACGGAGAAAGAGTAAATGAAGGAGAGAGCCAGAGTACATAGTCGTGCCCTTCGTTTCCTCGCACTGTTGTTAGACTCCTCGTATGTCGGGTTGCAGGAGCTCATACATGTAGTGCTTTCACTCTATAGGACTATACCTTTACCGTGAGATTATAGTGTCAACCTAGCTAGTTTGATTTATGACCCCGCCACGGTGGTCTAGAGGCTATGGTGGGCGCCCGCTGACTCGAAGGTCGCAGGATCGAATCCCGGACGCGGCGGCCGCATTTTCGCTGGAGGCGAAAATGCTTGAAACCCGCGTACCTCGATTTATGTGCACGTTAAAGAATCCCACGTGGTCGAAATTTCCGAAGCCCTCCACCGCGGCGTCCTTCATATAATCATATCATAGTTTTGGGACGTTAAACCCCAGATGATATTATTATTATTATTATTATTATTATTATTATTATTATTATTATTATTATTATTATTATTATTATTATTATTATTATTATTATTATTATTATTATTATTATTATTATTATTATTATTATTATTATTATTATATGCAACATATGCTTGCCCTTATGGCATAATACTTTCTGTGTATACCATGTTCCAGTTGTGTGCCGTAAGGCCTGTGTTGTGTATGAAGGGGATCAGTGTATTGTGTAATACGTTATCATGCATCCAGCGGTCATATGGTGGTCGTGTCACTGTAGCGAAGGCTGGCTTATAAGAGGTGATGGGAATGCTCCGATTGTAGCCCTCGGCTCAGCGCTGCAGGGAAGGGTGTAGGACAACTAAACAATAGATAGAGGGTATACGCGCCGATTAGGCGCTGGCGCAGGCGAAATAAAGAAAGGGAGTGGCTTAAAAACGGCGAAATGTTAACTCATTCCCTCCGGCAAGTGGACTTCGTGATGGCGAGAGCGAAGCCACCAGACGGCCCAGCCGAGCGATCTAAATTGGCTTCTCGGAAGATGATCTCGCGAAGCGGGCGATCGGGGTATTTCCCCGGTTATTACGTGGACAATTATTATTACGCTGTCTGGCGTCTTACCAACTTCAAGAGTGAGACAGCACGGCGCCTTTCTCCCACTTTGCAATTACAAGACACCTCTCTCTGCTCGCTACTTCGGTGCTCCAACACTGCTGCAAGGTTTCACGCTCCACGAGACAGCATAAGAAGCGACGTAGGCCCACGTGCCATCTTTCCGACTGGTGGTTCCCGGAATTCCAACCTTCCATCTTGTTGCGCTCAGACATTTACGGTGCGAAGTTGTGCTCTCGTTCGGCGTTGTAGGCCCTCTCGAAAGGCAGCTGGTCGCATACAGGCGCTGGGTTTGTCTCTTTTTTTTTTTTTTTTTTTTTGTATGTTGTCAGTGTTGCTCGCGCTGGGAAAGCATCGAATTATGCTGCACCGACTAGCCCAACGCTCAACCTTAGTGTTTACGCCCCTTGGCGGGGTGAACAACATTTAGCTGGGGGTCTTGTTTTTTTCTTTTTTTCCCAGACCGAACGCTCTCGCCTTCTTCTCACGTGGCTTCGAAATGAGATTAATAGCCGCATACCATCAACTGCGTCACGGCGAGGCACTGCTCCTAATGGTCCTCCTTGGTAAGGTTACCTCGCCGCGGACAGAGGCGGACTTTATCAGTGCGTATGATCTCTGCATACTTGGGTGTGTGTGCTTTAGTTTCTGCAATGTGCGCACGCAAAGCGCGTCAGGTTGTATGACGTGCGTTCGGGATGCAGAGCGCCGTGCATGCAAGAATTTGTGCATGACACATACATGTGCGAACAACACAGTTGCATGGTTTGAGTCGTATACAGTGGGTATATTATATGTATAGGAACAAA
This sequence comes from Rhipicephalus appendiculatus, assembly GCA_030522465.1. Lineage (NCBI taxonomy): Eukaryota > Metazoa > Arthropoda > Arachnida > Ixodida > Ixodidae > Rhipicephalus > Rhipicephalus appendiculatus. Next base: position 25,256 of record JALIZH010026091.1, read on the forward strand.
GACCATGTCCCTATGGATAATTTCGTTGCCTTGGAGATATTAAGTGCTCCTCCGTTTGAGAACGTTGTCTATTCGCGTTTGTTTGTCCAACGTGAGCATGACCCTAAATTGTGCTTGTGCTTGCCGCATGGGTCTTTGCTAATCACACTAGAGTAAGAGTGTATCGAAATAAAAGTCAATTTAATACGTGCCTCATAACATTAAAGTATTTAAGAAAGAACATGGTCGTAAGGAGCGGTAGTGTTCACGTCTGAATCTTCTTTTCATGAAACGATGTTTGTGCATGTTCCTTCATCGCAATGGCTTTGTATCGACAAGCAACTACGACGATCGCACAAATTACGGCAGTATAACTGCCGTCAGGGTCTTAGTCAGCGTTCAACGCACAAGCAAAACCGAAAAAAAAAACACTTACTCACTCACTCTACTTACTAACTAACTAACTAACTAACTAACTAACTAACTAACTAACTAACTAACTAACTAACTAACTAACTAACTAACTAACTAACTAACTCGCTCACTCACTAACTAACTAACTAACTAACTAACTAACTAACTAACTCACTCACTCACTCACTCACTCACTCAATCACTCGCCACGCAGAATTCACGTCTCCTCGCATTGCCATTGCCCCGTGAAATAAATTGACGTCCTGTTCCTGCGCACCTGATTGATTTAGAGCAGAGGCCTCAAACTCGCGGGCCGCATGCGGTCCGTGGACCTTTCGCTAGCGGCCCGCGGCTTCACACGGAAGAAAGATTTGTGACTTTGATAAATAGTACTCCCATTATTTTCTCGAATATTGCAATTAATAGCGCTTTCTTCGGGTGAGCTATAGGACGGGACATGTCTCAAGCATCTTTTTTTCCTTGAGGCACCCCACACGGTCACTATGAGTTGAAACATCACCGTGGAGCGAAAACTATATTTGATAATCGGCGTCCAGATCTAAGTCATTGTGGAAATCAGTATCAACATGTTTTTTGAAACCTGGCGTAAAATCCCCTTCAGTGAACCATATATGAGATGCGGGAAAGGCGTTCTTGCAACTGGCAACGCTAGGTGACATTTCGCTCAAACTCCCCCCCCCCCCCCCCCCCATCCCACCATCTTCACTGTCCCGGCCCTTGCGGGACTAAATTTCGTGGTTGCGGCCCGCTAGCTGATGTGAGTTTGAGACCCCTGGTTTAGAGGTTTGCGCCTGCAGTCGTGCGACTGAATAACGGGAACCATGTGTAGATGCGAAGCAGCGGGCGCTAACGCTTACACTGGCGGCGGCGTTGACGCTGGCGCTCATCGCAGCGTTGCGCAGGAGAGAAAACTGGGGAGGCGCAAAGCACGCAGTGATGGAGCGGTGTTTCCTACTGGAACATGCCAATCGCTGCTAATGGGCAATGAGAGACAGAAGACTCCGACTGGACACAGTGACCCGCAGTCCGCTTTTAGTTAACGCGCACGCTGCGAATTTTTTTATTCTTCAACAACGCACCGGAGAAATCTCCCACCGGCACCACCTTGCAGGTCAAGATCCATTGCCATATATACGGGGTGGCCAGTGAACGGTTGTGCAGCGCGAGCAGTCGGTTTTTTCAACCAAGAAACTCGCTAGCAGACGCTGCCTGCGTCGGCGTCGCGAGGCGAGAGAGAGAGGGGGGAGCGTAGGAGAGGAGTGAGAGGGGACGCGCATGCGCAGTGGGAGTGTGGACGCCGCGGGCAGGGATGCCTAGAGGAGAGAGGGGGGAGCGTAGGAGAGGAGAGAGAGGGGGGACGCGCATGCGTAGTGGGAGTGTGGACGCCGCGGGCAGGGATGCCTAGAGGAGAGAGGGGGGAGCGTAGGAGGGGAGAGAGGAGGGGAGGCGCATGCGCAGTGAGGGTGTGGTTGCCGCGAAGAGGGATGCCTAGAGGAGAGAAAGGGGGAGAGGAGGTTTTTATTTTTATTTCTTTTTGAAAGGGTTTGCGCATGCGCAGTAGGGGTGGCCACGCGGCACACCACCACCACCACTACCACCACCGGATTAAGCTTCGCCATAAGATGCTTCACATCTAAAAAATCTAACAGCGAGAGACCGAGCCAAAACAATCGCTTTGCGACCAACATGGTCGCTCGACCGGTGTTAGTCGCAGGTGTGAATGAGGCGCCGAAAATCGCTCGCTCGGACAGCGGTCACCGAATTCCCCGATACGGCGGCATTCATGACCGGCCTTCGCCGCGTCCGACGCAAGAATGCGGTCCCATACATATATATACGGCGCCTCCAAGCAGCCACATCTCCGGTGGCTTTCTTTGATAGACAGCCACCTCCTCTCCGCTTATATGCTGCCACCAATCTTTACCTCGGCCTCCTGTGGCAAGCGGGCAGGAGATCGAGGGAGCCCATCCTCTTATCGCCACCAGCGTCACTGCAGCAGCCCGAACAAACAGGGTTTAACTGCAGCACAGTGCCTGCGGATTCGCACATAGAGAAGTGAAGTCTTTTGGGTCGTCAAAACCATACTGTACATAAACGCGCCTGTAGCAAGTGCAAGCGTGTATTGGTTGAAAAAGTTAACGTCTTCCACTCTGTGAAGGTGGGTGACCAGCCGACTTGACGGGTGCACTCCCGTCACTGCTTTCGTTAGCGTTCCTCAAAGGCGCGCTGCACTGCTCCTCGGGCGTTCTCAGAACGCGCGGTCGACCGCGCCAACGGAGCGCCTAGACTCGACTTTTGTGGTGAAGCACGTACGAAACGTGTACCGCTCCGCTGAAGCCCTCTTCTCCTTACGTGGTGTTGCACCGCCTCCTGGATCGTCCCACCTTAGGACCGATCGATAATGTCGATTAATCACGTCATCAAGTGACGTCCTGGTGACGTCACAATTTATAGTAATACAGGACGCCATGACGACTTCATTGTGGGACGTCATCGCTCGCATGGAGGAAGTCACGTGGTTTTTCAGATCGAGAACGAACGCGGACGGACGTCGCAAAATCAAGCAGGTGTGCAGTTTACAGTTTGGCTGTAAAAATTTCCCTTCAATTGAGAGTTGTCAAGGAAGGCTGGTTGATTCTGGCTCGGTGCTGGGTGAAATGGCCTTATATCTATGCAAGGTGTCGGTCGTGACTCGAGCGTTCAAAAAAAAAAAAAAAAAGGAAAACTCGAGATACACATTCAAAATAAATTAGTTGCTAAAATTTCGTAAAATAAATGTTGACTATTTTTTATATGAAGCGAATAACAACTGAATATCACAGTAAACAGTTTTGAAAAGACTGACCGTGGAAGCAGCAAAGTGGTAAAAAAAAAAAATCAGACAGCTTCGCACTAGTGGTGCCAAGCCTGAAGGATGTGAGCAGCTGGGCTGCCTTCTCTGCTTCTTTTCGGTTTCCCCTTTCTTGCTTTCTTTCTTTCTTTCTTTTTCTCTATTTCTTTTTTTTCTATCTTTCTCTCTCTCTTTCTTTCTATTTATTTCTTTTGTCTTTCTTTATCTATTTCTTTCCTGCTCTTTCTATTTTCTTCCTATATTTTCCCTTTCTTTCTCTCTCTCTCTGTTTATCGCTTGCTTCCTCTTTCTTTCTATTTTTTACGTGGTTTTGTCTGCGTTAAGCCATGCGACGACAGCATACGACAGCATATGACAGCCCGGGCTCCTAAAGTGCTCCACTCTTATCATCATCATCAAGGCGCTTGAAGAACAAGAGGAAGAAGACTTCTTCTTGGCGCGAGAGCGCGTTCAGTATGCTACAGATGGCGATGATATCAGTGGTTTTGCCTGCGTTACACCAAGGTGTGACAGCATACGATGACAGCATATACGACAGAATTCGACAGTCCGGGCCTCTAAAGTGCTCCGCACTTTATCGAAGCGTCGCCAAATTATCAACGCGGCAGTTATTGTTATAGTTATAGCTGACAGAGGGGCGTGAAGCACGTATTTGCGTGCCATTGAGGTAATCGATTGGGCGTTTGATCATGAGAAACGTTGTATACAGATATCAGGGGCGTAGCCAGAATTTTTTCGGGGGGGGGGGGGGGGGGGGAGCGTTTGAACCCCCCAACCCCCTTGGCTACGCCACTGACCGATATGCATTCAAGGACTGCTCGCACGTTGGTAGTATGCGAGACTTTTCCGTCTCTCTCGCTGTTTACTATACGCGATATATTGAGTTCAACACACGTAAAAAGGCAGCACTCGTTGTTGCCCTAACTATAGGATAGTAGGGGTATAAACTAACCTATTTATTTGCAAATAAGAATAAATAATCATCAGTCCTTAAGACGTACTGGTGGGCTAGTTGGTTCGTGATAGCTTATGACCGCGCGCATCAAAAACAAGGACGGAACGGACGCATAAAGACGGATCAGCGCTTACGTCTTTGTCTGTCCGCCAGATCACAAGGCATCTATAAGGCTTCATGAGGCACGATTGAAGGTACATCTAATAAAAATTGAACATACCATAAGTCTCACCAATTATAGGAGCTATACGCTTATACCCAGAGCTGCCTTGACACGATAAATAGGCACTGAACTAATTTATACATGTTCGGTACAGCTGATGAATAGAAACGAAGAGAGGGAGAGAGAGCAATAACAATTGCATGCAGTTACGTCATTCGCATATGCACATAGGCGTGCGCAGGGTTCCCCTTCAGGGGGGGGCAAGGGGGTGAAGGTTCATCGCAGCGCCCCCCCTCCATATTAAGTCAATGTAGGGGCAGAATTTGTGCCCCCCTCTCTTAGGTGACTAGGGGGGGGGGGGCCGCCCCCCTCTGCCCCCCCTCGTGCGCACGCCTATGCATATGCACTCGCTGATACTACCCTTCTGATCTGTCTATGGCTTGGAGTGGCCTTCTAAAATGCTTATTCATTCATTATTAGGATGACTGATAGCCCGTTGTGTGAGCTCTGCGGGTGCAGCGAATCAATCGCGCACGTCATCTGTGCGTGCACTCGCTTCAACTCCGAAAGAGCAGCCCTCGAAGCCGCATTGGGCCAGCTGGGCAACCGCCCTCTCTCAACAGAAAAGAAATTCATGCGGCATTGGCCTACCCGGTCTTCAACGCGAGCCGCCATGAGGGCGTCGTTGCGGTTTCACCGAGAAAACGGACTGAACGACCAATTGTGGCAGTTCACAGACAAATGTTGGCGTGTCGTACTTGGACGGTGCTATCGTCATGACCTTGCAGTGTCGTCACAGTGTCTTCTTCTATTAGATGCGAAGCAGCTATTTGACTAGGCTGCGTAACGCTGTCCCTCCGTGCGTACGGACGAACGCGCCGCAACGCGCTCCCCTCGCCGCAGGTGTTGGAGCGGTGGCAAGTAGGTCACGCCACAGCTGCGCGTTGACGTCACGCTCCCCTCGCAGTGCGCGCTGACGTCACTCTCTCCCTCGCCTGCCGCGCGCTCGCCGGAGCGCCCGCAGCTGCCGCCTGACGCGCAACGACAAGACCTACGCTAGCCATCGCTTCAAACGAATCTTCCAGCGCTCACCGCAGCACCCGCGTTAGCGCCGTTCAAACCGTGACGCCACCCGTGCGCAACGCTGCTGCTTCGCATGCCATCAGGGTTCCCTTTGGGAAGATGGTGTAAATTTTTAATTATCCCCCTCCCCCCCCATTTCCCCTTCCCAAGTGAAGAGTAGCTTTTTTTATAACGTCCCAGTCTTTCCTTTATATTTCTCTCTCTCTCCTCTCTCTCGCCATTCATGTGCATACGAAACATCTCGGGGAAAGACACTTCGATAGGCGTGCGCACAGAGGGGGGGGGGGGGGGGGGTCGCCCCCCTAATCATCTAAGGGGGGTGCCAAGTCTGCCCCATACTTGCACTCGGCCTGTCCCGTCGGTCTTCAAAGTGCAGGGTTATGGTCATGCAGGTTTTTGACGGCAATGGTGGCCGAGCGCCCCTTATTTTGCACTTCAAGAACTGTTTACTTCCCACATTCACTCACGGAAATCCCGGCACCAATGGCAGGCATTGGTGAGAACCACGTGATCGCTTCATTAGCATTTTCGCGAATCTTGTTTTCTTTCGGGCTCGACCAATGTGGAGGGGAAGGGGGGTGAACCTTGCCCCCCCCTCCCCCATAACGGACAACCTTGCGCATGCCTATGGACACTTCCGTATGGCCCAACCGCGAACGTGGTCGGGTGCACGACGGCCGTGCTCAAGGCCGCGTCAGACCACAACGAGCCCGCGGACTCGGGGGGTGTGAAAGTCGAAGCATGTGTGCACACAACAGTATGCCGCCGCCGCTGCTGTTCTCTTTGTACGGAGGCTTCAACGCCGCGCTTCAGCCGCCGGACAGGCTTGCACGCGTCGCTGTGTTGCAGTCGCCGAAGCCCATTCACAAACCGTACCATTGAGGGACTGGCTCAGTTACGTGCAGGGTACTACGTGGTTTATCAGGCCCGCTGGCGTTCCGCTGCTGCGATTGTATTAAATCGTAATTACAGCGCATGCATCGGTCAATTTATGAGGAATAGTAAGTTAAGGTATATAGAAAACACCCTTACGGGAATAGCAAATCATGGCTGTACATACAGTAAAAGGAAGACAAGCTACGTAGCTACGTACTTATACGCTACACTGACATTCCCACACCCGTTACATCGTTGTGGCGCCTTCACATCTTTGCCTCAGAAATTCTTCAATTTCGCATTGGGACACGCACTCATATAAACGCACGCACGAACATACATAATAAGGGCTTGACCTCCCGCCCCCCTTCTCCCAAAAAATGTTTCCGCCTACGCCTCGATGGCACCTCGATCCCATGCAGTGTCGTCGGCATCGCAGGTTTACGATGATTGATTCTCGAGCAAAAGAAAACAAGAAAATTCATGGCGCAGTACGATAAATTCATCCTGTCTACATTGAACTGTACAGTATACATAGCACTCGCACGTCATAAAAACGTGTGCCTTTTTCGCGCGCCTCTGCATACGCTGCACCGAATTTCACCGTTGGAACGAGGCCCCGTGGCTGTACAGAACAGTCTTACTGGGCGAACCCCCGAGAGTATACAAGCGCACCATCCCCCTTTGTCATAGCGCGCTGTCTCTCTCTTATTTCCTTTCCTCGCTTTACATGTGTTGAAAGCGCGCCGCTGATTAGCGCACTTCGCGCGGGTGTCGCTATGGAAGGTGCGAAAGGAGCGCGCGCGCAGCGAGCGACGGACGTCTTGACGCCTCGGCGCTTATTGCACCTGCTTGCACAGATCGGCAACGTGCGCATTTCACCACGCCAGTCGTGGAGGTGGGCTGGGGAGGCGTGAGTTTCATATGCGCAAGTTCCGTTGCGGTCGCGCCATCCAGATGAACCACCACCCAAGTGCTCCTGTGCGTGATTGCGGCTGCGCGCGCAGAACTGTTTATGAAAAGAAAGCGCGGACTGAGACCTTGAGAGACCGAAGTAGGGGTTCGCCGGTTGCTCGCTGGCTAACCAGCCAACGAACGCCGCGCTTGTCCGAGCGTAATCGCGGTCATGGCGACGTTTTGTACGGGACGGATTTCTTCTCGTTTCATTCCTCCCGTGAACGTGAAGGTATGAAGGGGCCTGGCGCTGCCGCACGTGCGTGATGGATGCGTTGGGGACGTGGTTGCGAATTGTACTAGATCTTGCGTGCGGGTTTTACGGTGAGGCGCATTACATCATACGGCGTTAACGCTGCAAGTTTGGTGCGTCGCCGTTATACGACTTGCCGAGCAAACATCTGCCGCTTCCTTTCGGAGATGGCACATCTCCCTCTCCGTACCCCTCTCAGTCTGATTCAAACACCGAGAGGGTCAGATACTTGATCCGTGTAACGTGTCCTCAGTGCTGCCGCTTCTCTCTGGGCGCTCGTTATTTTCCAATTATTTCAATCATTAGTGCGATAGCAATTATGTGCTAACTCCACTCAAGTCGTTTTGCTGTGGCCGCTACCTGTCGCAGGAATGCCAGAGTTCTTTGCGATAGTTTGTAAGTAAAGAGAAATAAAGTGCTGCGGCCGCGCGAAAGTTTGGTCTCTGACCCCGTCAGGTATCGCCATTCCAAGATTTTACATACCTCCTGCGCCCCTCCCCCCAATAACATATTTCAAGTGATGCTAGCTCCTCCTCCTCCTTCTACTGCTACTACTACTACTACTACTACAACTACTACTACAACCATAACTACTACTACTGCTGCTATACTATTACTACTACTACTACTACTACTACTACCACCACCACCACCACCACCACTACTACTACTACTACTACTACTACTACTACTACTACTACTACTACTACTACTACTTCAACCGCAATAAGCTATAATGACCCCGGTTCCGTGCTTGAGGTAGAAATGTTATCTGCCCCGTGAAGTCAGAAGAGTTATGCACAGGACAGCCAACTTATACAGAGACGTGAAAACGTTCGTGGCCGTGAAGGGTCTTAGCATCGCGAGGAAGAACCGTGTCTACAACTGTGCGTCACCCTAAGAGTCACTTATAAGAGTTCAAAAGTGGCTTCGGTTGGTTATAAAAAAGTGGTAAAAGTTGTCCTATCAAAAGGTAATCTGGCGGTGCGAACCGTAGTTGGATGACCCATATTGATCACTCCCAACGATCACCTATGCGACACAACTGCGCCACGTCTTAATTTTTGCGCGCGCACATATTGCGGGACTGGCGAGTCAACCGGTGTTTCTCACGCTGTTCGCACAAGCATCGCATTCTGCGTAGTGCCAGGGAACAACAAAAGCTGAAAAGAAAAGGGTGGACGACTTGTCTGCGTACAATTCGTCTACAGACAGGCACACACACGCCTACGCTCAAGCAAGTCTAATGAAAACTTTTCAACCGTCTTTATTTCCGCTCAATCATGCATATAATCCGGCCTGTCAAAAGCACTTTGCAACGTCGCCGCAATTCTGCGAGCTCAGAGCGCGAATTACAGCGTTCTGTGCTCTTCGTTTCGACAAGCAGCAGCAGAAGCGAGGCGCTCGAAGCATCCAACCATTGTTCCGGCATCAAAAGGTGAACGTGCGCGCATAATTCACCCCGTCGTTTTCAGAGTAACGCCCGCCCAATGGAGCGTCGCTGTACGCCTCTCGATTTAAGGACTCTAACCTCCGGACCTACTTGAACGCATACTATAAAGGCGTAGCGAATCCGAGATCACTTCTCCCGAATAATAAAGAAAAAAAATTCCATTGCGCATAAAAGCCACGTGCATTTCCCTTTCATTGCCAGCGTCAACGTTCACGACAGCGCGAGGCCCTTCGTGCACCTGCTCATCAGTGCTCGTCGAGGGTTCAAAGGTGTCTGGAGTATATTTCTTTCTTTCTTCCTTTCTTTCTTTCTTTCTTTCTTTCTTTCTTTCTTTCTTTCTTTCTTTCTTTCTTTCTTTCTTTCTTTCTTTCTTTCTTTCTTTCTTTCTTTCTTTCTTTCTTTCTTCCTTTCTTTCTTTCTTTTCGGCAGTTGCTTTCCAATGTGTTCTCTTACGTGAGAAGACCACGCGTATATCATCGAAATCAAAGTGCACGTGAATCTGCCGTAAGGTTGATTTCTTCATGGTACGATCTTAAACAAACACACTTGCTCATGAAAGGTCCGCTGCCGTCCGTAACGCCAGAAAGCTACTCATACGGCCTCAACTTGGGCTTTATTGGTAAATCATTGATTCTTCCAAAAACTTACGCTCCAAAACCACGATATGATTTTGAGGCACGCTTCAGTGTTTGTGTTAGTGGGATGAGGGGGGGAGAGGAGGGGGGGAGTTCTCTGGATGAACTTCGATCATCTAGGTAACGAGCACCTGAATCTAAGTGCGCAGCCGCGGTGGCTCAGCGTTTACGGTGCTC